>JAPFBE010000003.1:1925192-2181699 GCA_034336665.1 Luscinia megarhynchos
CCCTGGACAGCTCCCACTGCCATGGACACCTGGCACCCCCGGCTGGTGGCCAGGGACCAACTGTGCTCCTGGGCCAAATTTGGCCAAAAGTCATGGAAAAAGGGGACAGGATCGTGCAAGGTATAATTTGATCTGATCTGCTTTTGTGAGTGGAATTCAGGAGGAGAAATTAGGGAGAAAAATAAAGGAGAGAGCACAAGTCCGAAATCGGATTGAGTGGAAAAATCGAAGAGGGGGAGTACAGGAAACATTAGGGAAAGAACTGGGATTCACTGGGACACTGTGGAGGTTTATTTTTACTTTTTTTTCTTAGCTTGGGATTAAATGAATGAGGTGGTATTTTTTGTTTGGACCTACATGTTTATTAGCTCTTATTTATATTATAATTTCACAAACTGTGAGTTTTAGAGTACTTTAAGTGAACAAACTCAAAATGGAGTTTTATTTCTTTTTCTACAAGGCCTTTGAAGGATAAACTGTTCAATTATGAAATGCTACTTAAATTATTTTTACTTTTGACTTAATAACTAATTACTTGTGGCATGCAATGCGGACTTTTTACTCAACTGCACAATATCACTTAAATCCATGAAGAAGAAGGTGAAGAAGAAGGACTAGTCTTCATCTTAAACCTTTTATTTTGCTTTATATATATAATATATATATTATTAAATAATATTATATTATTATTCTAATATATTATTAGAATATATATTCTAAAATTTTAAACTTTAAGTTTTCTAGTATGTGATATTACACACTTTTACTTAAACTACAGACTCATAATCTTAGTTCTGTTATTTAATTTTGGATGTCTTCTGCATGGCCTTAGGTCAAATGCAGTGTTCTCCTGGGGGTCAGTGCTTGTTAGCACAAAAAGTCTAAAATTCTCAGTGACCAGAGTTCTAACATGACACAAGTTAGGAACATCATATGGATAGGAGAGGGAAATTATTGAGCAGCTAAGAGGAAATCGGAATATTTTCACAGAATCATGGGATGGTTTGGGTTGGATGGGATCTTAAAGCTCATCTCATCCCACCCCTGCAATATCAGGGACACCTTCACTGTCCCAGGTGCTCCAGTCCCATTGTCCAGCCTGGAACTGAACATTGCAGGGATCCAGGGGCAGCCAGAGATTCTCTGGCAATTCCATCCCAGGCCCTCCCCACCCTCCCCAGGGAACATCCATCCCTGCCCTCCTTCAGTTTAAAACCGAGGTAAAACCTGGGATCATCTTTCCAAAGAATCCCCCACAACAAGCTCACCCTCTGCACCCTGCCTGGATTGGACCCTTCCCAGCCCACCCCAGGTCTCATCCCAATCCACTGGGCCTGGGATGCCCATGGAGCAGAGGCTGGCTCTGTGTCAGGACTGCACTCACTCAGCTGCCTGTCCCCTCCTGGCTCTGAAATTCTTGATTGATTCTCATCCATCATTCCCAGGGATCCCTTCAGCACTCGCGGAGGTGCCGTTTAGATGGGAGTGGATTCAGTCAAAGTGGCATCAATTCTCAATTTATTTCTTGTTAAAGCCACCAGCTCTGCTCTCGGGGTCCCTCTGGCTCAGGCAGCACTGAGGAGCTCTCCCAGAAGACTGGTGGAAAGTGGGAAAATGGAAAAGCCCGTGGATCACATGCCCTGACCATGGGGTGTAAAACCACTGAGCCTCACAGTGCATTTCCACCCCTGCTCCTGCTGCAAGCACATGCAGGCACTGTGGAGAGAAAATCCCATCTCCAATCCAAGCATCCCCCTTGGAACTGCCAGAACAACCCCCAGGAATTCCCTTTGGCAAAAAACAACTTCTTGTGGGGTTGCTGTTATCACCCACTTGGATGCATGGAAATAATCCATGGGATTCCAAAGGATTATTGGGAAATCTGCCCTTAAATGTGTACTGAACATCCAAGCTTCCAATAATTTTTATCTTTTTTGAGAGGAAGCAGAGATGCTGGAAGTGAACAAAGGTTTTTGATGCTCTTCACTTCTGGAGGAGGAATAAAATAAAGGTAAATTCTGCAGGTGGAAACTGCTGCTGCTTTAATGTGTCAGAGTAGGGGCCAAGGTGATGAGGAAAGGACATTTCTGGTGGCACTGAAAAGGAGGAAGCATTCATGGATGATATTTGACCATTTCTGATTTAACTTTGGTGTAGCTGTGCTTCTTGTTGGTTTGATTTGGCTTGGTGTCTGCTTTTTATCAGTTCCCCCTTTATTTGATTCACAAACAGAGCTAAGGAGAAGCAATTTTAGAGCAATAAGTCTCTAAAGAGTCAGTCCCTGTGCTTTATTTTTGGTTTTTCCTCTTTAGAAAACACAGGTGACATAAGGAATGGCTAAGAAATTTTCTTTATTTTCATCAGAGTTGATTATAAATGGAAATAAAGCTGTAAAAATGGAAATAAAACTGTTAATTCAGGCTGAAGGATATAAAAATACAAATTAAAGGTGAAGCCACTGAAAAATAAGTGGTTTTCCATGTCCATTTCTGAAATAAAAAAGACTATTGCTAGCAAAAAAAAGTTTTATATTTTTCTTTTATTCTAAGAAATAACTTTAGCTCAACAGCATGCTATTAATTCCAGCAATCATTATTGAAATTCCAAAGTGCTTGAAGGAGCTGTAAGCACTGCTTTTCATCATAAGTTTTCAGCTCTATAATAAGTTTGTTTTGCAGGGCACAAAGCCCTGCTTGACACCTGAACTGTGTTTGAATTTCCAGTGCCCTGAACCCTGGCCAGAGGTTGCTGCTGTCACAGGGTCGTTTCCCCGAGCCAGAAAAAGCCATTTACAGAAAGTCATTTACAGCTGTTTTGTGAAACTTCCTCAGATTTTTCCCTCTAATGACCATTTCCAATTTTTTTCCCAAGGCATTTTATCTATTTTTCCTCTCTCTTTCAAAGAGGCCTTCACATTATTTTGGGGCCAGCAAATGAATGTGGAACCTTTGTTTGGAAAATCCAGCAGGTGATTGTTTTCCCTGCTACCCAGAGATCTCCTAATTTAGGCTTTATTCACACATTGATCCTCTTCTTCAATGTCATAAATTTTAACGTAGTTTAACATAGTGAGCTGTCACCAATTTGATTTGCCAGGTCAAAGAGTTCAACCTCCTTTAATCATGTGTCCGGAGCTCTCTGTAACATTCCAAGAGCTCCTTTTTCCTCCTATGGAGTCACAATTTTTGTCTTGATGTTGTCTTGGCTGAACTTATCACAAGTTTCTTTTCAGGGTTTTAAGGAACCAAATAAATAAATTAAATTCCGCCAATTTATCCTAAATTTGATGCTGCACCGACCCTGAAGGTATTCCATATTTCCAATGGGAAAATATTTCCATATTTTTTTAGGAGCTGCTGTTAAATATTCTGTTGTGTCCATAATTATTTGGTATTTTTTCTTCTTCCCAGAGATCTCCTTCCTGCAGCTCTGCCAATTCCTGGATTTGTGCCTCCAAGCCTCTGAAATTTTTTGCCTCAAAAGCCTCTGAAATTTTTGCCTTGGTGTTGTCCTGGCTGAGTCTCTCACAAGTTTTTGCTCAGGGTTTTAAGGAACCAATCTGTGCTGCCCCTAAATAAATTAAATTCAACCAATTTATCTTGAATTTGATGCTGCACTCACTCTGAAGGTGTTCCATATTTCCAATGGGAAAATATTTCCATATTTTTTTAGGAGCTGCTGTTAAATATTCTGTTGTGTCCATAATTATTTGGGTTTTTCCTTCTTCCCAGAGATCTCCTTCCTGCAGCTCTGCCAATTCCTGGATTTTTGACTCAAAACCTCTGAAACTAAGACAGAGAATTTCTGTACAAGCAGGAAAAAAACGCAAAAACCTTGGATATATCCACCCTGCAACACAGGGATTTTTTCAGGGAACCTGAAATGGAGTTGCTTGGCCACTGATAAAGATCCAGCTGCATTTATGGATTAATAGAATCATAAATTTGTTAAGGCTGGAAAAAGATCATTAAGACCATCAAGTCCAACTATCACCAGCATGCTCATTATTAAACCATGTCCCACGTGCCACATCCACAGGTTTTTTAACACTTCCAGGGATGGTGACTCCATGGCTTCCCTGGGCAGCCCATTCCAATGTTTTGCAACAATTTTTATGATTTTTTTTTTAAATAACATTTTTAAAATAAATTAAGTGCTCTCCTGGAGCACCTCAAGGCTGTTTCCCCTCCTCGTGTTGCTCGTTACACGAGCATGTTTGTCTTTCCCAAGAATAAATCAACATCAAATTTTGTAAGGTTTTAAAAAAATCCACCACTGAAAATTCACATCCTTCAAAACCCATGTCAGGAGGATGAATTTCACAGAGAATCCAATCATAGACCCTAAAAAATTTAGGGTGAAGCCCTTGTGGAAGCAAACAGCCAAGCTCCCTGTGCTGCTGGCTGCTCTGAGCTTGCATTCTTCATGAGCAAAGCATGGAACAAAATTCAGGATATAATTTCCCAGCTGTCCAACCATATCATTATAAAACAATGTTTTCCTCATTTTTTAAGCAGTCAGATACCCTGGAATTCTGAATCCAAATCAGATTTCTGTGCTATGGAGTCCAAACCCCACCCAGAAGAGCTCAGTCTATCTTCATTAACAAGAAACATTTCTATTGATTTCATTTTGCAATGTTTCATATTCCACATAACAAATCTGTATGGTCACCTAAATGAATTATTGCAACTCAATTTGGAATGATTCCAGGGGGTTATTGTGTTATCCCTAGGATGCCTCAGTCTCTGGGTGTCAAAACTGGTTTTATTTCATGGAATAACATGGGAAAGTTAATCAGAGTAGGTTAAACCTCCCTGGGAGCCAAGGTCACAGAGAGTCTCAGCTGTAAATGGAGAGGTGGCACTATTTATTTATTTCTATTTATTTATTTTTTAGGTATTTATTTTTATTTACTTATTGATGTGCATTTATTTATTTATTTTTTTCTCTTGGAAAAATATATTTATGCAAGAGAAAAAGGCGTATTTATTTATTTATTTGTTTATTTATTTATTTATCTATTGGGAAAATATATTTATACAAGAAAAAAAGACATTTTTTGTCTTTTGGGATTTCTTGCCAGTCTCAGTCCTGCTGAAATTCTTGTTGGGTTCTCCAGCAGGAAACCGTTTTTTTTCCTCCTGCAAACCAATCACCATTAAAAGAGAAGAAGTTGCACCATAATTAGGCTTTTCCCCAAAAATCTCTTAACTTTGGCATTTTTCTCAGATTTTACATCATCTTTGCAGGAGAAAAAATTTATTTTTAAGAGAATGTGCTGTGTTAATGTTCTCTATTTAGAATTTGCCTTTCTTTTTCTGCCCTGTTGACTTTTCCCAAATTTTTCTCCCATGACAGGGCAGTGCTTTGAATTCCTCGAATCAGGAATTGCTGTTTTATCTCCATGTGTGGAGGAGCCCCAGGCAGGAACTGACTGAGAGACTCCAAAGCTGAGTGTTGAGACAGGAGCCAATAATTCTATGAAGAAAAAGAATTGTCCACTCAGGGGACCTGAAGAAATAAATCTGAGGGGGAGATTTTTTCTTTTTATTGTGTCACTGTGTGTGTCAAACATTGAAGGGGTTTGGATGGAGAAGTCAGGAAGCCAAAATGATGGGATTTTGGGAAGGAATTCTGGAGCCTTTTGGGACAGTGGGTCAGACTGAAGGAGGGCAGGGCTGAATGGAATTTTGGGAAGGAATTCTGGAGGCATTTGGGCAGTGGGTTCAGATGGAGGAGGGCAGGGCTGGATGGGATTTTGGGAAGGAATCTGAAGCCATTTGGGCAGTGGGTTCAGATGGAGGAGGGCAGGGCTGGATGGGATTTTGGGAAGGAATTCTTGGCTGGGTGGGTGTGGAGGGGCTGGGATGGAATTCCCAGAACAGCTGTGGCTGCCCCTGGATCCCTGGCAGTGCCCAAGGCCAGGTTGAACATTTGGGCTTGGAGATTCCTGGGACAGTGGGAGATGTCCCTGCAAGGGGTGGAAATGGATGAGATTTGGATCAAGGATTTTTTGATCCTTCCAACCCAAACCACCAGGGATTCCATGACATCAGCGGGAGGGGATGGATAGGGCTAAATTTCCCTGGCATGTCCATCCTCCATCCTCTGGGATCATCCTGGCCACTCCTTCCCATTCCCACACCTTGTTCTCTGCAGAGTTTGTTGAACAAAAACCAACAACGTCCTTCTTGTTCCCACTCAGGCGCCGCCTCTGCCAAATCTGCAGCTGCCTTCCCCTCTCCAAAGCCACAGAGTTTTGGGTGACCATCAATAGCTCAGCTGATGACAATAAATAGACACAGAATCCCTGAGCTCCCTGGCAAGCAGAAAGGAGCTGCCTCGTGTCACTGTCACACAACAAATGATTTCCGTTCGCCCCGAGCTTTGACTGAATTTCAATGCCAGGCTTAAAGAATCAGCCTGGGTTCCCCCAGGGGAATTTGGGGCTGTTTCCAGTGGTCAGCAAAAGGAGGGCCCAGACTGTTCATTAATATTTTAAAAAGCCAAACACCGAGATGACACGAGGGATGATGGATTGTCTGTGCTGCCTCTACATCAAAGCTTAAACGCTCGTGGAGTTTGGAGCTGAGGATCAGTTACAGGGAAGATCCCAGCAGGGTTTATTGCTCACAGGGATTCTCTCCTGAATGAGGCAGAGAAATGCTCAGAAAGTGTGTTTTATTTTTTCTTATCCTCTACAGAAAGTGAGAATTCTTGTTGCAGGTGTTGAGAGCGTGACCAGAAGTCACAAGACTTATGGCTACAAATTATTTTAAGGATTATTAACCAATAAAACTCTGCCAACAGAGATATTTAAATTCCTGAGCCAGCACTAAGATATTTCATCTTATTGACTGCAGTGTGAACTTTCTTAACCAATCATATCACAACACACAAAATTACATTGCTGCACTCTAAAACTTCTCGTTACCTTTATAATTACCTTTATTTTTCCTATATCTTAGACTCTAAAGCTAAACTTAACATGTCTCTGCTTTAAACTACAAATCTACATTCTCATTTCTAACACCTAAGTTTGGGAGCCTTTTCCAAGGTCTCAGATTGAATCCTGTGTTTTTTTTCTAAGCTTTGGCTTACAGGCCCAATGTTCTGAGAATTCCTTGCATTTTGAATTCCAACAGCAGGGCTGCTGGGATCACAGTTCTTTCCCCCACACTGGATCCTCCACTGGTGCTTTTTTTTCACCCAAGTGTTTCCCTGCTGGACTTTGAACTCTCCAAGGTATCAGCCCTGCCTTAGAGAGCACAAGTTGGGATATTTGGAATTAAATCCTTATAAAGGATTGGAGATCCTCATCCAACAACAACCAGCAGCTGGACCTGAAAACATCACCCAGCTGAAGGCTCAGCCCTTCTGGTCCAAACTTTTCTCTCCATCCCATCTGTGTCAAACATGAATTTTCAGTCTTAAATAGAATCTTGGAATTATTTCCATAACACTTCCTGAAATTTGAATACTTACGACCATAAATACTAATTTTATCATCAAAAAAATTCCCCTCTGTACATTTTTGAGTACAGACACAATCAGGATGTTTTTAATTCCTGTGTAGATTAACCCTGTAAGAGATTTCAGGTTGAAAAACAGAATATTTTCACCATAAAGTGATTCCTTAACCCTAAAAACCTGGATTCCTCCATAAAACGGAATGTATCCTCCGTTTATGCAGAATTCTAGGAAGGTGGAAGAACTTGAGGCTCAAATTAGAGAATTTTTCTGCATGGATTCACCATGGGATCTTCTAGGAAGGAAAATATCAGTGGGAACAGTTTAACATCAAATATTTGTGTCCAAAGCCACAAATTTAGGCAAAAATTGCCTAATTTTCTTTATTACGAATTGTTTTCTTGTAATCAAGCAGCTATTTTGTCATAATAATATAAAGATTAATTTGTATTAGTCCAAACTCTGAATATTTTGCATATTTTTAACATATTTTTATGATAACATTTTTACAGGGTGAAAATATTGGCTTTAAATTCCTGCAGTGTTCCTGGCAGAATCAGGCACTTCTCCATTTCCTTCTTTAATGAGATAGAGATAGGCAGGCATTAAGAAAAAATATTTCAGATTTGGAATGGAATTCATTCCATACAAAAGTTGATGGCTGGAAAACCACAGAATTTTTTTAAGGGCAAAAAAATGACTGAGACTTTGTGGTGAAAATGTTCTGATTTTTCAGCCTGGAATCTCCTACAGGGTTAATCTATACAGGAATTAAAAACATCCTGATTGTGTCTGTACTCAAAAATGTAAAGAGGGGAATTTTTTTGATGATAAAATTAATATTTATGGTCATATTTACTCAAATTTCAGGCAATGTTATGGAAATAATTCCAAGATTCTATTTAAGACTGAAAAATTTATGTTTGACACAGATGGATTTGAAGTTCTTAATGGTCAGTCTGGGAATATTTGAGACTGTGGAAGAAAATTGTGGATGTTGTCACTTTAGTTTGGAGAGGCAACGACCAATTTGTGGCACTAAAATCTCACCTTGACAGCAAAACCACAGGCAAAGAAAATGAAGAAGAAGGAAAGGAAGATTTTTATGCGAAAAATTTGTGCTGTGGGGGGAAATCAGAAGATTGTAAATGAGCTGAATTAAGTCAGCTTGCTTTCCTAATAATAAGTTGGTTTTAAAAAAAAAAAAGTGGCAGAAATCAGCAAAGCAAAAACATTTTGGTACCAGGTAGAGACTCAGTGTGGAGAAGGAAATAATGAAGGGGTTGGTTTAGCCTCAGTCAGTTCAAAAAGTCCAAATTTAAAATTATTGGCTCATTTAATAACTCAATCCTGTATGATGCTTATGAAATTTAGCCTTAGTGCCTTTTTTAGCATGAAAACCATGAGCCAGGTTTATGTTTTTTTAATATTTCTGTGCATTTCTCAGTTTCTAAAGGACATCCTAGGCAGGATTCCCTTCAGGGCCCCACAGGAAGAGTTTTTGGGGTGTTTTTTATCACTGTGCCCTTTGCATGGAGCAATTTTGGGCCAAATTTCCATCTCCAAACATAAATCCCAACCCAGCAGAAAAGCTCTGTTTCAATGCTAACTTCCTTGATTTTTTTTTTTTTTTTTTGTTTAATCATGGAAATCTTCATTATGCTTGTTCCACAAGAAGAAGAGAATGATGTGAAATTTCAGTGGGTGGAAAGATGGATGTTTTCATCCCAGCATATTTCCTGAGAAATGGATGGAAAAGCTTCCCAGGGAGGATAAATGACCCAATTAGCAAAACATAATGCAAAGGACACTTCTCCAGATTGCAGATGCTGTAATCTGACGGGAAATTCTCCATCTCCAAACAGGGACATGATGGAGCTCTCATTATTCTGCCATCAGAGGAGCTGAAAAATGAAACTGCCCATGCCCAAAATATTCAAAGGATCTCCCAGGCAGCCCATCCTGAATTTCAGATCAATAGGGTTGAATATTTCACCAGCAATCACGCACTTGAAAATCAATGCTGTCAGGGTTGGTAATGCTCTGCTAGAGGGGACTGAAGGCAAACAGTCAGGGATGGGCTGAAAGCTGCTCCAGAAGTTTTGTCTGTTTGAGCAAAAAAAAGAAAACTACTTTACACAGCGATTTAAAAATTCAGAGTTTTGATTTTCTAACCAGAGGAGCAAAGAGAGACACTTCAAAACACAAAGAAGCACAGTTAATTAAATATTTGATGTATGGAGATTTCTCTGGAAAGGAGGTGTACATCTCCATATTGACATTTATTGAGGAAAAAACTTCTCACAGGTGTTCAAATCTTGTTCTGGGTGTTCAAAACTTGCTAAAGGTGTTCAAAACTTGATGTCCTGACCCACTTTTCTTCCCTGTGAGGGTGATGAGGTCCTGGCACAAGTTGCCCAGAGCAGCTGTGGCTCCCTCATCCCTGGAATTGTCCAAAGTTGGTTTTTTCCTTGCATTTTTTCATTTCCTGAGTTTGATTATCTCAATTCCTTTCTCACCTCCAACTCTTTTGTTTGGCCTGGGCCATGACTCTGGTCTGCCAGAGAACAGAGAGCTTAAATATATTAATATCCATTGGGTTCTTTCCCACTAGGAAAAACAATTTTTAATATGTGTCCGTTCATAATATGATCTATTTGAATCCCTGTAGAAAAAAACAGATGGTCTTGATGATTTTGGACCTTGTTGCAGTGATGTTTCTGCTTGCAGAAGTGTAAGAAAATAAAATCAGCCTTTGTTTGCATCTAGATTTACTTGGTATTGAGTTTAAACTACAGAGAACAGTTCATGGAACGATGGAGAGCTGCAGGATTAAGGGGAAAAAAGGGATTAAGGCAAATAAATTTCCTTATAGAAAGGCAAATATAAATTTCCTTATGCCAAGGAAATTGTGCCTTGAACCTCACCTGAGCTGGGAATTTTATTGGCTCTGGTGCTGGAGCCTCATTTCCTCATGGGAAGTGAAAATAATAAAATGAGGAATGGTGCAGGTTCCTGGCATGTGGAATATGATTCTCCACACCCCAAACTGGTGAGTCTCCTTGCTGGAATTATCTTTAGTTTTATTCCAGCCACAGCTCGGGGTGAGGATGGGAAGGGGGATCCTTCTGCCTCCCAGGAAAGCTGAGGATGGAGGTGTTGGATCTGCCTGGAATGATCCCCTTTTCCAAAGCCATGTTGATGTAATAACATTTACAATTTTCTTTCAAGACTTGAATTATTCTTTCTTTCAAAATTTGTCTAAATATTTCTCCTGGTGATAATTCCCTTCCCCCATCCCTGGATCACACCTGCCTTTCCCCAGGGATTTGCTGGTAAACCAAGACATATCAAGATCTCTCCCCTTGTGTCTTTTCTAACTGATAAATTCCTAATTATTTCCAGAATTTCTGCTATTTGTCCTTAATAATTTCCATTTCTATCAGGTTCCCTAAAATTCATTTTAGCCTTGTAACCTCCCAGCAACTCAAACCTTCTTCCATCCAAGTTCATTATCACCACTCTTTGATTAAATTCTTATGGCTCTTTTATAATCTTTATCTGCTTTTGTTACCTAATAACTTCTCCTCCAGCACCTAAAGCAAATGTTTTACTGAAACATGAATAGATGCAGTGACTTAAAATGGAGTAAATCAGTCAGCACATCATGGGAGAGGTATTGGATCAGCCTGGAATGATTCCCTTTTCCAAAGCCATGTTGATGTAATAACATTTACAATTTTCTTTCAAGACTTAAATTTTTCTTTCTTTCAAAATTTGTCTAAATGCTCTGCATGAGATTAAGTCAGGCTGATGAGCACAGAGATACCTGAGTCAGGAGGGGAGGAATCCCTGAAGTGATGCATTTGTTATTCTCTGACAAATTTATTAAAAATCCTTCCTAACCATTTCCAACTGTCTGCAATTCCCTCTCCTCTTTGGAATCCTGGGCTGGACCTTGCACTCTCTCCTGCTGGAGGATCTGAAGAGTTTTGTTTTCATCTTGTTTTCATCTCTAGCAGTGACCATTTATTTTCATTTTCACTTGCTACCCTTCTGTACGAAATGACCTTTAATGAATGTGGGACAAATTATTATTTTTAATATTTTTAATATTTGTAATATTTGTAATATTTTAATTTTTAAACTAACCTGCATTACATGAAATCCTTAATCCCTCCTCAACTTTTGAATTGGTCCTGCTTTTCTCCTCCCCACCCTGCACTCTTATTTAGATAACTGAAGAAAGCTTTGTGGTTCTCCTTACCTTGACAAAATTTAGCTAAATTTGGATTTTTAGTAGCTCTGTCTCCATCCCTGTCCTTCCTGAATTTTGGGATGGAGCTGTCTGGGCTTCTGTCTAGCTTTTCCTTCCTTTCCTGTCTGTGTCAGATTCTTTGTTCACAATTTTTTTTGTGCAATTCCAGTGCTCCCAGAGAGGAGGGTGGTTGGATTTATCTTTCTTTGGATTTATCTTTTTTTTTCTCCTAATGAGAAAAGAAATAATCAATTAGATGATGTTAATTCATGTCACAGAACCATGGAATGGCTTGGGTTAGAAACTGGTAGGAATTAATGGGTAATTATAGTCATCTCTTCATTAAGGATCCTCTGATCTTCTGTGATTCCGCGAAGATCCAAAATTTTTTTTAAATTTTTTTTTTTTTGAGAAAAAATGGAAAATGATGACTGAATGCAAATCATCTCCAGCAGCTCCAGATCTGGTAAAACTGCTGTTAGCAAGGTCAAGGAAATCAAGGAATTCAAGTCAAGGAATTCAAGAAATTCCAGGAAGTTAAGGAAATCAAGGAATTCAAGGAATTCAAGAAATTCAAGGAAGAGCTTGCTGGGTGCAGAAAAGCTGGGACTGGGGAAAGGAGGAATCATTTAATACAACATTGCTGAATCTGAAAAAAACCCCCAAAAATCTTTTCCTCAAAAAATCAGGTATTCCCAAAAGGAGCTCTATGGTCAAAAACTTGCTCAAGACATTTCATCCACAAGCCTCAAAACACCTCAAACCCCCTTATTTTTTTCTAATTAAAAATTAAGAACGAATACATTTTATTTATTTTTGAATAACTTTTGCACTGCTACTGCAGCAGAGGCAGCAAGAGCCAAGAGAGGGTGGATTCTCCTCAAGGGATTTCCTTGGAGGACAAAACCCCAAGAAAACAAATCCTACATCAGGGCATGTCCATGAGGGGAAGAGATTTTGTCCAACTCCTCCTTTCCCCTGGCTTGCAAAAGCCTGACCTGGTTAGACCCAGCTTGGGTGGCTTCTACAAGCAGGTGAGGCCTGGGGTGCAAATATTTTGGTTTTTTTGCTTTCTGTGTTGCCCAAACTCTCCAATTCTCATACCCATTGGCTTCTATAAAGAGGTGAAGCCTGGGGTTAAAATACTGTGTATTTTTTATTGCTGGCTGTGCTGTCTAAACTCTCCAATCCTCACACCCATGGCCTTCTACAAACAGGTGAAGCCTGGGGTTAAAATGTTTTTAATTTTTTTTTTGTTTTCTGTGTTGTCCAAACTCTCCAATCCTCATGCCCATGGGCTTCTATAAAGAAGGGAAGCCTGGGGTTAAACTATTTTGTATTTTGTTTATTTGTTTGCTGTGCTGTCTAAACTCTCCAGCCTCACATCCATGGGATTGTGATTATCCAAAGCCAAGAGCCCATGGATGTCATCTTCTATAAACAGGTGAGGCCTGGAGTTAAAATATTTTGTAATTTTGTTTCTTGATGTGTTGTCCAAACTCTCCAGGCCTCATGTCCTTGGGACTGTGATCCATGCAAAGCCAAGAGCCCATGGATCTTGTTTTTTACAAAGAGGTGAGGCCTGGGGTTAAAATATTTTGTATTTTTTTTGCTTTCTGTGTTGTCCAAACTCTCCACACCTCATGCCCATGGGCTTCTACAAAGAAGTGAGGCCTGGGGTTAAAATATTTTGTATTGTTTTTGATTTCTGTGTTGTCCAAACTCTCCAGCTTCACACCCATGGGATTTGGATTATCCAAAGCCAAGAGCCCATGAATCTCATTTTCTACGAAGAGGTGAGGCCTGGGGTTAAGATATCTTGATTTTTTTTTTTGTTTTCTGTGTTGTCCAAACTCTCCAATCCTCATGCCCATGGGCTTCTACAAACAGGTGAAGCCTGGGGTTAAAATATTTTGGTTTTTTTGCTTTCTGTGCTGTCTAAACTCTCCAGCCTCACATCCATGGGATTGTGATTATCCAAAGCCATAAGCCCATGGATCTCATCTTTATTAGCCCAGCTTTAATGGTGAGCTGGTTTTGCCTTTTTGTCCCTGGAGCCCAGACTGTTGGGAACAAACCCTTCAAAGCTTTATTGTTTTGTGTATCCATTGTTCCCTTGTCACGGCTCTGCTGAGCAGAACTTCCCCTTGACAGTGGCTGCTTCTCCCTAAAAGCTTCTGACTCTCCAGGCTGGACCAGCAGGCTCCATCCCAGCATCTCCCTCTTGTAATTGCCTGGGGGCCAATTCCTCCTAAAAGAATTAAAAATGCAAATCCAATCTCATAATTGTGTAATATGATCAAGCTGGCAGCTGGATCAATAGGGGCCTGGCCATCGATACAGCAGCTCCAGCTCTGTTTGTCAGAGCTGCCCAACGTCACTTTATCACTGCTGCTGGCCTCCTTCCCCCTCCAGGAAAAATGACATTTTATCAGTGCCTTCCTATCAATCAGCTCCAATTTTTGCATCATGGAAATTCCTCCTGTCGTCCTGCTGCTGCCTGGGTTTCTTTTGAGAAGGAGTCAGGCAGGGTTTGGTTCCTCCAGGCTGTCACAGGGACTGGGACTGACAATAACACACTGGGGTATCTTCATTTTCTAGCCACAAATGACACGGGGTTACCAGCAAAGGGAAACCTGGGAATCAATGAGTGAATTCCCGCTGGTGCTGGAGCTGTTGGGTTCTCTGTAAATGAAAGGTTTAATAGGAGATCAACTTTCCCACCCCTGAGTGTCAAAATCCACCCCAACAGTTTTTTCTTACTCAATAATGCCTCCAAAGCAGAGTGTTTTGGAATAAGGTCTCCTGGCCAAATTGTGGAGGGATCAGAAGGCACAAAAATCAAATTAGCACAGACATTGCTCCTCCCTGCCCAGCCACAACCACAAAAACTGAAATAAATCATCTCATGATGAAATATATGAAGATAATGGCCCAGTCTGCCCAGCTTCTTCTGTAGCATTTCAGTGTTTTGGGAAAAGCAATAAAAAATGCCTAACTCACACAGGGATCATTCCATAGGTAGCAAAACATTCAGGTGGCTTTTTGGGAGATCCAAGCGTTATTCAGATGTGCAGAAATAGGGAACAGAAAGGAGGGGGAAAGCTTTGAATGCCCGGAGCAGCTGTGGCTGCCCCTGGATCCCTGGAATGTTCAGTTCCAGGTTGGACACTGGGGCTGGAGCAGCCTGGGGCAGTGGGAGGTGTGCCCATGGCAGGGGTGGGATGATCCTTAAAATCCCTTCCATCCCACCCCATTCCATGATTCCACATTTCTGTGATTCTATATAAAAAAAAAATTCTTAATATATTTATGGATACCTCACCCAGTTCATCTGCTGAAAAGAACTGGAAAACAAATCCTGGGAGGAGCAGCTGGACTGGGGAAGGGGCTCAGCCTGGAGAAAAGGAGGCTCAGGGGGGACCTTGTGGCTCTGCACAACTCCCTGACAGGAGGGGCAGGGAAAGGAGCAGAGGAAATGGCCTCAAATGGCACCAGGGCAGGCTCAGGGTGGAGACTGGGACAGAAAATGTCCCTGGCAGAGTGGTCAGGGCTGGGATGAGCTGCCCAGGGAGGTTTGCAGTCACTGTCTGGGGGATGCTCAGCACAGGCTGGATGTGGCCTTGGGGACAGGGTTGGGGTGGCACTGGCTGATCCTGAAAGTCTCATCCCACTTTGATGATTTCATGATTCCTGGGATGCTCTTCTGTCCTTTCACAGCTGATCCACAGCAAGAAATCAGCTGCCCAAAAACTCAAAAGCATAAACAGCATAAATGGAATTCATACACAAATGCACTGAAGCAGAAGAGCATCAGCACCCACAAAATAAAGACATTTCACTCACAATCAGCTCACACCAAGAGAATTTTTGCTGGTGCTGGCCAGAGAGTAAAAATTCAGTGTTATGAAAATAGAAAGGTTCCAGCAATGTTTTTGTTCCCCTCTGGAATGAAAACAAAACTTCAGGAACATTTTTCTGACTTGGAAGTGGCTCAAAATTTGCTATTTTTGTATTGAAAAGCTCCAGGTTTTGGTGCAGGCCTCAAGACAGAAACCCTGGCCTTCAGAAAAGTTGGTCAAGCTCAGTAAACCTCCAGAGAATAACCCAGCCTTGATAAACACCATATTTTAATGCAATGACATTTTGTTGAGAATATTCCAACCTCCCTGAGCTGTGGCCTGGTTGAGATTGGGCAATTTGGAGTTATTAATATTGCTAAATCTTCCTTTTCAAAGGCCACCACATCTCTTGATGATCACTGGACATGAGGAATTAATAATTTAGGACTGGGGAGAGGGTAGAGGGAGGGTTGTGGTGTGGTTTATTAGACCCAGGCATAGGGTTGCAATAAAGCTGCTCACAGGCAGGTCACAAATCATAATTTTTTGTTGTTTTTTTAACAAAAATTTTATGATTTTAGAAAGAAAAGCACCCCAGTTCAGCTGGCTGTGAGCTCCTATCCCAGATGGTGACTGGGAGTCCCTGGATGAGGGACAGCCTGAGCCTGATCTTCTTTTGTGGAGCTCCTTGGGATGGGATGGGATTATGGGATGGGATGGGATTATGGGATGGGATGGGATTATGGGATAATGGGATGGGATTATGGGATAATGGGATGGGATGGGATGGGATGGGATAATGGGATGGGATAATGGGATGGGATGGGAGGTGGGAGAAGGTGTCACCACACCCGTGGGTGGGTGGATGTGTCTCCAGTTGTCCCTTCCCTTGGCTCAGGGTTCCAAAAGAATCCATGGAACCTGCTGCTCAATCCCAACGTGAAAGTTGTTGCCTGCTCATGGAATCCCAGGATGGTTTGGGATGGAAGGGACCTTAAATCCCACCCAGTGCCACCCCTGCCATGGTGACACCTCCCACTGTCCCAGGCTGCTCCAGCCCCAATGCCCAACCTGGAACTGAACATTCCAGGGATCCAGGGGCAGCCACAGCTGCTCTGGGCTGGGAAGGACCTGGAGCAGAGATTTAGGGGATTTATGGTGGTGGCTGATCCATTTGTTGCTCAGAAATGAAGAAATTCCTTTTCCTTTTCTTCCAGCACCTCCACACAATCCCAAGATTCCAATGAGCTGTAACATCCTTGGGAAAATGGCAGTCACACCACAAACACCTTCAATTTTTTAATGTTTGAGGTGTCCCTGCCCACAACAAGATGATTTTTAAGGTCCCTCTTTAAGGCAGGGACACCTTCCCCTATCCCAGGTGGCTCCAGGCCCCAGTGTCCAACCTGGCCTTGGACATTCCCAGGGATTCAGCTGCTCTGGGCCTCACCATCCACACAGGCAGGAATTCTTTCCCAAAATCCCATCCATCTCTGCCCTCTGACAATGGTGTCCTGTCCCTCCATCCCTTGTCCCAGCTCTCCTGGAGCCCCTTTAGTCCCTGGAAGTGTCTCTGAGCCCTCCCTGTAGCTTCTCCTCTCCAGGCTGGACACCCCCAGCTCTCCCAGTCTGGCTCCAGGATAGAAATAAAAGTGAAATAAAAGATTTAAAAAGAATTTTCCACGGTATTCCTCTCCTCTCTGGCATCACCAGCTTTCCTGGCCCTGCAGACCAACCCATGCTGGAAATGCCACACACTTCACTCCTCTCCCTGGTTACAGCAACTCCTGTGCCAAAAATTCACCAACAAAAGCAGTCTGGGTGTGGGATGTGAGGGGTGAGCTCAGCTTTGATCCCCAGGAGTTCACACCCTGAGCTCACTGCGAGATGCTCCCCTTAAGTGGCTGTAAAACACCAGCCTGACACAGGAACAGCAGAATATTTCCCTCTTCATTTGTGCTACAAGTTAATTTGTAGGCAATTACTGCAGCTTGAAACACTTGCATTTGCTCTGCAGGAAGAAGAAGGTTATTTAAGATTTTTTTTAAAAAATTTT
Source organism: Luscinia megarhynchos (assembly GCA_034336665.1). NCBI lineage: Eukaryota > Metazoa > Chordata > Aves > Passeriformes > Muscicapidae > Luscinia > Luscinia megarhynchos. Next base: position 1,942,822 of record JAPFBE010000003.1, read on the forward strand.
TTGTTATTAATTATTGATGATTGAGATCAGGAGTCATTTATTGCCTCCTTATTTTACAAACAGTTTTCAGTGTTAGGGAGTGTGGTTCACGTAGACATGGATAAATCATTTATTTGGCCAAGAAATCGTTGTGGGGGAAGGGATTTTGCCTTTTACACCTTGGATTTTCAAAAGTAGGGAAGCTGAGCTGTTGTCAAGCCTCGTCTGGCTCCAAGTTGTGTTGATCCAGGGGAAATCCAGCTTAAAATGGCCAAAACCACCCCAAAAATAGCATGAAAAATGGCCCAAAAAGTCCTAAAATCTGCACTAAAACACTCCAAATCTGCCAAAATTCAAAGATTTCTGGGAAAAATATTGGGAAAGAACTCCTAAAAAAATCCACACTAAAATAAAAACTAAAAAAAGCAACAATCAAAATCTCAGGACAGGAAAGTCCTAAAATCGGTCACTGGAAACCTAAAATCTGCACTGAAACACCCGAAGTCTGTGCTAAAAGACCCCAAACCTGCAAAAATTCCAAGGATTTCTGAGAAAAAAAAAATCCAGGGAAAATTCAACCTAAAAAAACCCCAAAAATACCCAAAAATTAGCACTAATAAATGCAAAATCCCCTAAAAACGGCAAAAAAAAGTCCTAAAATTTGCACAAAAAACCAGAAAATGGTCCCAAAACTCAGCAAGATTCCAGGGATTTCTGATGAAAAAAAAGAGAAAATAGAAATTGTGTTGCTGCAATGCTCCTCTTGTGACATGGAGCACTTGTTTCCTGTTGATAGCAGGGAGCTGATGGCTGAGAATTGCCCTGACAGATTTGGAGGGATCAGGCAGAGCTGAGATCCAAGGAATTATGGAGGAGGAAAGGAGGAGGCTGTGGTTTCACTGACCTGCCTTGGGATTGCTCCTCCAGGGTTGGTGTGAGCTCTCCCTTCCACCAAAATCAAGTGGATTTAGCAATCCAACAGCTTTGGAATTCTGGCTGCACATCCTGGGATCCAAGGATGGACAAAGGGAAAAATCCAAGCCCTGTTTGCTGGAGGTTTCCACACCAGAGTGGAGCATTGGGGAAAGGGTGGCATCAAATCATGGAGGGGTTTGGGATGGAAGAGACCCTAAAGATCATCCAGTGCCACCCCTGACACCTCCCACTGCCCCAGGCTGCTCCAACCCCTGTCCAGGCTGGCCTGGGGCACCGCCAGGGATCCAGGGGCAGCCACAGCTGCTCTGGCAATTCTATTTCAGGGCATCCCAGGGCACAATTCCTGCCCCAAATCCCATCCATCCCTGCTCTCCTGCATCTGAACCCACTGCCCCAAATGGCTCCAGAATTCCTTCCCAAAATCCCATCCAGCCCTGCCCTCCTTCACATGAACCCACTGCCCCAAATGGCTCCAGATTTCTACCCAAAATCCCATCCAGCCCTGTCCTCCTTCAGCCTGAACCCACTGTCCCAAAATGTCTCCATAATTCTTCCCAAAAATCCCATCCAGCCCTGCCCTCCTTCATCTGGACTCCACTGCCCCAAATGGCTCCAGAATTCTTCCCAAAAATCCCATCCAGCCCTGCCCTCCTTCATCTGAATCCACTGCCCCAAATTCCTCCAGATCCCTTCCCAAAATCCCATCCAGCCCTGCTCTCCTTCAGCCTGAACCCACTGCCCCAAATGGCTCCAGAATTCCTGCCCCAAAATCCCATCCATCCCTGCCCTCCTTCATCTGAACCCACTGCCCCAAATGGCTCCAGAATTCCTGCCCCAAAATCCCATCCAGCCCTGCTCTCCTTCATCTGAACCCACTGCCCCAAATGGCTCCAGAATTCCTTCCCAAAATCCCATCCATCCCTGCCTCCTTCATCTGAACCCACTGCCCCAAATGGCTCCAGATCCCTTCCCAAAATCCCATCCAGCCCTGCCCTCCTCCATCTGAACCCACTGCCCCAAATGGCTCCAGATCCCTTCCCAAAATCCCATCCAGCCCTGCTCTCCTTCAGCCTGAACCCACTGTCCCAAATGGATCCAGATTCCTTCCCTAAATCCCATCCAGCCCTGCCATCCTTCATCTGACTCCACTGCCCCAAAATTGCTCCAGAATTCCTTCCCAAAATCCCATCCAGCCCTGCCCTCCTCCATCTGAACCCACTGCCCCAAATGGCTCCAGATTCCTTCCCAAAATCCCATCCAGCCCTGCCCTCCTTCACCTGAACCCACTGCCCCAAATGGCTCCAGAATTCCTTCCCAAAAATCCCATCCCCCTCCTTCAGCCTGAATCCACTGCCCCAAATTCCTCCAGATTCCTTCCCAAAATCCCATCCAGCCCTGTCCTCCTTCAGCCTGAACCCACTGCCCCAAATGCCTCCAGAATTCCTTCCCAAAATCCCATCCAGCCCTGCCATGCTTCAGCCTGAACTCACTGCCCCAAATATTTCCTTGGCTCATGAGTTGAGACTGGCAGCACTCACGGTTTCCTCTCTTTGTACAAAGTTTCAGGTGAAATTCCAGGTGGTTTGTAACATAATTTTTCCCTATTTTCTATATAAATGTTTTGGTTGAAAAATAGGAATAAGGAAACCAGGATGGAAACATGAGGTTAAAGTGGCTTTGGGTAAAAAGGCAGGTTGTGAGTTGGAGTCAAGGAATTGGGCATTATGAGCTTCTCCTGAGAAAACTGGGAATTTTATGGATTTTTCTGAACTTAGGGATGTGATTTCCAGCTGAAACTGGACCTGGCTTTGGCCTTGTCGGGGTTGCATTGGTGAGGAGGTGAAATGAGCTGTTCCCAAGAATGATAGGAGAAAATCTGAGCCATTGTTGAAAGAGAAAACTGAATTTTTCAGGGGAAATATTAAACATCTGCTTGTCAGTTCTTCATATGTCCCAGGAATCTGCAGAAATTATTTTGTGTAATTTGAGGTATTTTAGAATCCTTTCACAAATCTGATCATTGAAGTAAGTTGGGATGGGGAGATTTTGCCTCAAATTCTTCGGGGGTTTTTCTGGTGGTACAAACAGAACCCACACACAATTAAAACCCTGTTTAACTAAAATATTTCTCTGCTGGATAAAGTGACGAAAAATGATGACTACAAAACCTTCAAGTCATTCAAGTCCTGTAAATCCCAGTCAATAATTTTATAGCCTTTCAACTTCTGCTCTTAGCACAACTTAAAAGCGTCGGAGTGAAAAAATGGTCTAACAAGTGCTCCTGCTATAACCAGACTATTACTTCCATTGATTTTTCCAAGAGGAAAACCCCCAGCTAAAATTCCAGAAGGAGATGAATACAACTGCCTTTTAATAATATTAACTTTCTGGAAATCAATATTTTCTCTCATTTTACACCATACTTTGCTACACCCCAGCCACTGTACAAGCTGTGAGAATCGATGCAGAGTCTGTGGATCTGCAAGGACCTTCCCAAAGGCTGCTGTGAGGGACAAGGATTAGTAAAGCCTGGCCTGGAAAGAGAGAGTTTAAATTTAAGCTCAAACAACAGGAAAGTGGTGCTGGTGGCTCCAGATCCAGAGGGATTTTGGGACAAGGATTATTTAAATCTGGCCTGGAAAGACAGAGTTTAAGCTCAAACAATGCCAAAGTGGTGTGGGTGGGTCCAGATCTAGAGGGATTTTGGGACAAGAATTAGTTAAGCTTGGCTGGGAAAGTCAGAGTTTAAGCTCAAACAATGTCAAAGTGGTGCTGGAGGCTGTGGATCCAGAGGGTTTTGGGACAAGGATTATTTAAGTCTGGCCTGGAAAGACAGAGTTTAAGCTCAAACAATGCCAAAGTGGTGTGGGTGGTTCCAGATCCAGAGGGATTTTGGGACAAGGATTAGTTAAGCTTGGCTGGGAAAGTCAGAGTTTAAGCTCAAACAACAGCAAAGTGGTGTGGGTGGCTCCAGACCCAGAGGAATTTTGGGGACAAGGATTATTTAAGTCTGGCCTGGAAAGACAGAGTTTAAGCTCAAACAATGTCAAAGTGGTGCTGGTGGCTGTGGATCCAGAGGAATTTTGGGACAAGGATTAGTTAAGCCTGGCCTGGAATGTCAGAGTTTAAATTTAAGCTCAAACAGCAGTAAAGTGGTGTGGGTGGCTCCAGATCCAGAGGGATTTTGGGACAAGGATTAGTAAAGTCTGGCCTGGAAAGTCAGAGTTTAAATTTAAGCTCAAACAACAGGAAAGTGGTGCTGGTGGCTCCAGATCCAGAGGGATTTTGGGACAAGGATTATTTAAGCCTGGCCTGGAAAGACAGAGTTTAAATTTAAGCTCAAACAACAGGAAAGTGGTGTGGGTGGCTCCAGATCAGAGGGATTTGGGGACAAGGATTATTTAAGTCTGGCCTGGAAAAACAGAGTTTAAATTTAAGCTCAAGCAATAGGAAAGTGGTGCTGGTGGCTCCAGATCCAGAGGAATTTTGGGACAAGGATTAGTAAAGTCTGGCCTGGAAAATCAGAGTTTAAATTTAAGCTCAAACAGCAGCAAAGTGATGCTGGTGGTGTTTGGGTTTGGTCCTGATGGATGTGAGGATGGAAAGGTGCAAACCTTCACCCACAGCCAGATTGGAGTATCCCCAGGGATGGACACTCCACAGTTTCCCTCTGCATCCCTGCCAGCCCTCAGCCCCTTACAGGAAAACAGTTCCCTGATGTTCCTGCATCTCCCTTTGGAGAATTGTCACATAAACCTGTCAATATTTAATTTATTGCATTCATTATTTTATTAATTTAATTTATAAGCACATGTAGACAGCTCAGGGACATTAATTCCCAGCACAGGCCCATGGATGTCAGGGAATCAGGACAGGTTTTGGCTTTTCCTGGTGTCCTGAAGAAACTCCAGGGCAATGCCCTGTCCAACCTGGCCTTGGACACTTCCAGGGATGGGGTTTCCAACCAAAATAATCACCCAAAATTTGGTGTCCAGGTATTTATTGATGGGGCTGGATCTAAATTATCTTTATTCCAACCCAAGCTTTTCCATGAATCCAAATCCATTATTAAATAAAGTTGCATTTTATCACCAAACCTCTTTTAAAGTATTTTTATCTCCTTTCCCTCTTAGTCTGAGCTAAATCCAGCAAAGGTTTGGCCATATTAAATACAATATTTCTGTACTGAAACTTAAAGAAATCCCAAGATTGTTGTGAGATTTCACTGTATGAGCAATAAGGGGGAAATTTTATTTTTATTCTCCATGCTTTCCTTCCAATTAATTCTATCAATAGAAAAATTTATCTAAAATAGGTTTTCTTCACATGAAGCTGCTTTAAAGCAGGTGAGATTGTCATGATTAGGAGACTGGGAGAACTTTAAAAATACTGCATTTTAAATTTTCCCAAGGAAAGAATATTCCTGTCTTGGTTATTTCTGTTTTGGATGAAAATCTTCTTGCCAAACAAAATTCCTGACTTTTGATCAATTCTACAATGAAGCTTTGTCAGATCCAGCAGAGGTTTAAAAGTTGAGGCCTGGAGAATATAAAATGAAAAATATTCTTCATTTCCAGGCATAAATGATCTGCCTGGGTATAAACAGGTAATTTGGATATTGGTGGGATATTCCAAGTATTCCTTTGCTTTTTCTACACACCAATTCCAGAGTCTTCCTTCCTTAACATGGCCTTGCTGTTCAAATGTTTTTAGGGGACAGGGGATGAGTGTGAAGAAATTAACTAATAATAATAATAAATTCCTTTTTTTCCAAGTGATTTTGATGTACACACCATGAAAAGACTCTGCTGGTGTTTTCTGCAAGAATCTCTCATGCTGTTTTCAGCTTTGTCAGGAGAATAATCTAGGAAAAAGCTGTTTAAACAGCAGTCCAAGAGCCAGAGCCACTAATTATCAACTCAAAAGCTTTTTTGTTGTTCGTGTTATCATTTTTTGTTCATTTTTTCTTATTTTTTTCACCAGCATTCCTGGGGTTTTCTCTGCGTTGTCCCAACTGCATCTTGTGAAATCACCAGGATATTCCAGTCCCTTTAGGATTTCTTATTTATTAACCTCTCCAAAACATACCCAAGCATTTTCCCTTTGCCTTCCTCCCTGCATGGGTGTGCTGCAGGAGCCTCCCAGCCTGGAGCATGTGGCACAAGTGAGGGAAAAACCACATTTATGGCCTTAAATTGAACCAGGGGAGGTTCAGATTTATGAGGGAAGGAATTTAATCCCTCAGGAGTGGTGAGGAATTGGAATGAGCTGCCCAGGGAGGTGGGGGAGACACTGGGGGTTCAGGAGGGGTCTGGATGTGGCACTTGGGGTGATGATGATGATGATGCTGGTGGGGCTGGATGATCCTGAAGGGCTCTTCCCACCTGGATCCCACAACTTTGGGGTTTTGGGGTGAGTGATTCGAGGCCATGATGTGCCACAGGTGGTGGAGAAGGATTTCATCCTGGTGCTCAGAGCAGCTGCCTTTCCCCACATCTCCTATAGGGTTAAACTCTGCTAAAATTCCTGCAGAGCCCCAAATCCCCACTCTTCTGCTTTAGGATGGTTCTACAGGCATTTCTGGTGTCCTTGGACATAATAACTGAATGAATACTTGGGGAAAAAAACATGGCTTTGGTAAATGATCAAGATCTGTATGTATTAACCATTTGTCAGCAGAAATAAAAAAGTAACTCCAGTCACCATCACTACTCAGTTTGGGGGTCCTCTGTAGGACTGAGGTTTGGATCTGGATCAGGGCAAAAGCATTGGACCAGAGCTAAAATGCTCCTAAAAACCAGGGAAGTGTCTTGGCAGCGTGGCCTAAGACTCATCACTGATTTTGGATAAGGAGGGGACCTGGTACCAATAAAACTCAACTGGGTTTTGAGCTCAAACTCAGCTGGGAGTGGCAGGGGTTAGGAACAGCCTGGCTTTGATGGGAATGCTCTCCATGGCTGAATTTTTGGTGCCTGTGAAGACACAAAAACACACAAAGTGAACTTCTCCCTCCGTCCAGCCCCAAAAGACACCGCTCCCCAAACGAACGATTAATGCCTGAAAAAAAGCCTGAAAAATGGCTCTCCCTTTGACCTTTCCAAGGTTTGTCATTTAGTTGACATACCCATTACCTCCAAAATCAAATGTGTTTGTCTAAACATTATTCTGATGTTTGCTTTGGGCCCCAAAGGTCAGACAGCTGACCACTAACTCGCTGACAGTGATCAATTCCGGCTGAAATCCTGTCACTGCGCCTTTTTATTCCACGATCCATCTCTGCTTTGCCAGCCTCCCCCGCCACTTTCTGCTGTTGAGGCGCTTTTAAAGCTAACAATAATCCAATTTGGGATTGATCAATGGCAGCGTGTGGTCAGCAAGCAAAATGACAAAGTCTGCATGCGGCCGCTGACCACAGGCTGGGGGTGTTTTCTGTGGGGCTGATTGCAAATTGAACGCATGGGAAGGGTTCCCAATCCAGCTTTCCAGCCAGGATTTGTGTGCTCAGCACTGACACTTCTCCTGTGCTCCAAATCTGGCTCTTCAGGTGCTTGGTGTGAGGTGAAAACTTTTCACAAAGTATCCTGGTTTGGAGGACAGGTGTTGCCAATAAAAGCAGAATTCTCTTCGAAATGGAGAATGTAGACTTCTTTCCTCCAAATTATTATTATAATTTTGAAATTAAGGGGCTCTCAGGCAAAGATATGGGAATTGGGAATAACAATTCTTTACTAGGAAAATTAAAATAGAAATGCAGTATTACACAGAACAATCCCAAACCCTGCCAGAGTCAGAATCCAAGCTGACACCCGTCAGGCAGTCAGGGTGCTGGCAGCAGTCCCATTCCATGGTGGCTGCATCCTCCTGCAGGGGCAGATGTGGCTCAGCTGGAGCAGTGCTCCTGTGGAAGGGGCAGTTTCCTCTGAAGCTCCAGGGATGGTGTGCAAAGGTCTGGTTTACTCTGGAATCCAGTGGAAAGAAGGTGCCTTGGTGTCCCAAATCTCAGTTTTGATCTGGGTAGGAAAGGCTTGGCTCCTGCCCTGGCTGGAGCATCTCCCAGTGGGATGATGGAATTTTATCAGCCATGCCCTGGGACTCAGTGGCCATGAACAGGAGATATCTCCTGGAGGGAGGGTGGGCTGTGGGAAGATAAAGATGATTGCCCAGCAGGTTTAAAGCTGGCCCATGAGCAGATAATGTGTGCCAGGAGATCAGGGTCACTGCCCCACCCGGCTGCAGCAGATGGGACAGAATTCACATTGCTGCCACATCCTGTATTGCAACCCAAGGCACTGGGTTTTGCTGGAGTGAATTTCCCAGTAAATTCTGCTGGGGATTTGCCACTGTGGAGCAGCAAAAAAACACAGCAACTCAGCTTCTTCAGGAGGCAGAAGAAGAAGCATTTTATTGCAGAATTAGACACACTTTTATAGATTGCATGACAGAACCAAGGAAAAAATTAATGCCATTGGTTCAAGGAAGGTAACACCTCTTGTAAAGATGCCTTTACTGAAATATCACATCTCTCACGCTCTCTCCTGTGCACAGCACCAGGTGTTAATCTTTGATATTAGTTCTTTCTCGTCTCTTTTCCTTTGAGTAGCTTGCGAAAATTCAAGCTGCTTTTTTTTCCCCTGAGTCTCGCTAGCATCCACAGGGATTCAGTCTTGTTCTTGGGAAAAGTTTGTGGTAAACACTGGGAGTATCTCAGAAGCAAATACACCACTCACCTACAATGAGCTTTGAGAATGAAATAACAAGAGGAGAGAGGGAAAGTTTCCAATTCTCAGGGTTTGTCGGGGTTTTATTTAATGGGAAGGGAAATGGGATGTCATGGGGTTGTTCCCTTCTTTTTAGTCAGGCAATGCAGAACAGGAAGAGGGAACAATTTAGGAACAACATTCTGGGCATGCATGGAGAATACATTGCCCAAATAATTGCCAAATATTCTGGTGCCACTTGGCACTGCACAGATTGCCCAGAGATGACTTAAAGACCTTAAAGAGGACCTTAAAAATCATCCAGTGCCACCCCAGCCATGGCAGGGACACCTCCCACTGTCCCAGGCTGCTCCAGCCCCAGTGTCCAACCTGGAACTGAACATTCCAGGGATCCAGGGGCAGCCACAGCAAATCTGGGAATTCCATCCCAGGAAACAATTCCTGCCCAATATCCCATCAAACCCTACTCTGAAGCCATGCCCTGTGTCCTGTCCCTCCCTGCCTTGTCCCAGTCCCTCTCCAGCTCTCCTGGAGCCCCTTCAGGCCCTGGAGATCTCCCTGGAGCTTCTCTCTTCTCCAGGCTGGACTATCCCAACTCTGCCAGTCTTCAAATCAAGGGTTTTTAGTAGACCCTTTTAATCAAAGGGTGGTAGAGAGATCATTTCAAAATATTGGAGGATGAGAAAGAGGAGTGAAGGGCAGTGAAATCAAGGCTGGAGATCAGGGAAAGGTCCTTCCCCAGAGGGTGCTGGCACTGCCCAGGCTCCCCAGGGATGGGCACAGCCCTGAGGCTGCCAGAGCTGCAGGAGCTGCCAGGGATGCCCAAGATGGGATTTTCTGGGGGTCTGTGCAAGGACAGGGCTTAGATGGATGATCCTGTGGGTCCCTTCCAGCTCAGGATATTCCCTGATTCTGTGACAGGATCCTGGTCTGTGCCTTGGCTGCAGTTTCATCCCTCAGGTCTCTCAGGAGTTCTGGAGCTGGCTCCATGGAGTGTCCCCTCCTTGTCACAATAATGCAGGAGAGTTTCCCTCCCTGCAGCCCTGCAAGGACAGTGGGATCATGATCTCTTGGAAACACCCTGGAGCCTCTGTTCCAAAGGACAGGGCACCACCAGTAGTGGGAGTTGGTGCCTTTGCAATCCTTGTGTCTGGATTTTGGGGAACCCCTGCTCCTCCCTCCTGCTCCCTGGACCTGCGGAGGAGCCCAGCACAGCTCAGTGACCCCAGACCTGTGACACAGAGGTCAGGGACACTCCCAGCAGCCTGGGGACACGATGACACCAACCTTCTGTTGTCAGACTGGGAGATTTTAGGTGTCTTCCATCTTACCATGGGTCATTTTGGTGGGATGTTTTCTGCAGGATGCTGGAAATCCCTCCTGAGAAGGGCACCAAATTTCCCCAGGGTTTTATGGACCTTGACTCATTCCCTTCTTCTGAAGCTGCCTTTTTATTGTGCCTTTTAATCCTGTAAAATTTATGAGGCAAACTCGAGTGCCAGAGCTGCAGCCAAGCTGAGGGACAGAGCTCCAGGTCTGGAAGATTTCCTCTTTTGCTGTTGTTTCTCCATCCTCTGTCCTGGTGAGGAGCAAAGAGAAATCTGCCCTCCCAACAGGCACTTCAGCAAATCCTTGACATAATCTTTTACATTTCTTGTGTTCCATTCTTCTTTTTGCTTAACTCATCCTTCCTCCCTCTCCTAATTCCACTTGAAGGAACCTCTCCATGACATTTTGTTTGGCAGGAGGGAGAATCATTTTACTTTGATAGGATAAAATAGAGTTAATTTCATATTTGAGCTGCCTGCTAAGATTCCAACAGCTCATCATCTGAGTATGCCCAGAAATCAGATCAGCTGGAGAATATTTGGATTGAATATGGATATATAAGTTTAAAATTTAGGGTATGAGTTGTACTTCTGAATAATGGTGCTCCAAGTCTCATTGTCTTGGGTTGCAATATGGAATCACCATCTGCTGCAGCTGGGTGGGGCAGTGCCCCTGATCTCCTGGCACACATTATCTGCTCATGGGCCAGCTTTAAACCAGCTGGGCAATCATCTTTATCTTCCCACAGCCCATCCTCCCTCCAGGAGATATCTCCTGTTCATGGCCACTGAGTCCCAGGGCATGGCTGATAAAATTCCATCATCCCACTGGGAGATGCTCCAGCCAGGGCAGGAGCCAAGCCTTTCCTACCCAGATCAAAACTGAGATTTGGGACACCAAGGCACCTTCTTTCCACTGGATTCCAGAGGAAAACCAGACCTTTGCACATCATCCCTGGAGCTTCAGAGGAAACTGCACCTTCCACAGGAGCACTGCTCCAGCTGAACCACATCTGCCCCTGCAGGAGGATGCAGCCACCATGGAATGGGACTGCTGCCAGCACCCTGACTGCCTGACGGGTGTCAGCTTGGATTCTGACTCTGGCAGGGTTTGGGATTGTTCTGTGTAATACTGCTAAAATTGCTATTGTAATTTTCCTATTGAAGAACTATTATTCCTATTTCCCATCTCTTTGCCTGAGAGCTGCTTAATTTCAAAATTATAATGATTTGGAGGGAGGGGGTTTACATTCTCCATTTCAAAGAGAAGCTTCTGCCTTTATTGGCAGACACCTGTGTTTCTAACCAGGACACTCATCCAGCCTGGCCTTGGACACTTCCAGAGATCCAGGGGCAGCCACAGCTCCTCTGTGCCAGGGGCTCCCCACCCTCACAGGGATGAATTTCTTCCTAAATTTAAACCTAAATTTCCCCTATTTCGGTTTCAACTAAAATTTGAACCCCAATTAATATCAAACATTTCTGTTGCTTGCTTAAATTTCTTTTGTTCTTCATTTTTTGAGCAGATTGGCAAATCCAGATAATGCTGCAGCAGGGAAGATTTGGATTCATCTCAGCTGTGCCCAGATCATATTTCCATGCATTCCTCCAAACAGACATTGGTTTGTTGTTAAAATAATAACACGTCTCAGCAATATAATCTGCCTTTGATAGCTGGTTCAATAGATTTGTAGAATGTAATTAAAGCATATCACTACAGTGACAGCAAATTGATGACCTTTTAATTATTTCAGGAGAGCTGAGTGCACAATCCTTCCTCACCTACCTGGAGAAAACAGGCAATGCTTTGTGAGGGAATTAGACATTTAAATATGGAAAATTCCTTTTGCTTTTCACTTTGAACTGGGTTATCCAGCTCTTGCTGCACTCCAGGGGGATGTGAAGGGATGCCCACTCTGTCCCAAGATTTTCTTAGGAAGTTTGTGCAGCTGAATCTTTCAAATCCTGGAAAAAGGGTGAGGAATTCATGGCAGATGAGGAAAAATTTGGATAAAGTGTATTTTTAGGAAGATCAGCTCAAAATTCCAAACCCAAAGCTATGAAAGATTTGTTGGGCATTTGGTCTTTGTCACCTGTGTGAATAATGAGGAAACAATTCCCATTAACTCAGACTGCTCCTACTGGTGCTGCTCTGCACAGCTGATTCCCAAAGCCTCAGGAAGCCACTGAGCTCTGTATTAATGTGGGAATTACTGCAGAAAGAGGGATACAATTCCAAGAGTTTGGGGAATAACACTCCCTGAAACAAAACTTTGTCTCCTCAGCTTTTGCCCCAATAACCAAGTGCAGGGGGAGGTGGTTTGTCCACAGCTGAAAAATGTGAGAGATGCTGATTTTTTTCTCCCCCTTAATGAAATTAAAGCCAGCCAGTTAATCTTTAGCAGGATTTTTAGTCATTAATCCCAGAAAGAAGCAGGGCTGCTTTATAACAAAGCACCTCAAGTAAGTGATCTTGATTTATTGTTGTGCACAGGGAATACACACTGGGGCTCAAGTAGCTTTTTATAATTGAATCAAGCTTATGATTCTCTGTCAAATAGTTCATGTTGGGCTTGTTCTTGCTGAGTTTTCCCCTTTTTCCCCCTTTCTCCTGGCCATTTCCAGCAGTTTGAGTGTTTCCATTGTCTGGCCCACGCCAAAGATTTCCATTAAGGGGGTGCCTTTGTGATGAGAGAGACTTTCAGCTTTCTTTTAAGTGCTGGGAAAGGGGCAAGAGGGCTGAAATGAAGGATGATCCCCAGGCACTTTTCCACACCCAAACCCCAAGGTTAGAGCAGACCCAGAGACCAAAAAATTCCAAGACTTCCCATAAAACTGCAAAGAAAGAGCTGCCCATCTTGCTGGGTGAAAAAGCATGGATGAAACCACTCCAGATCTCAAATTCAGGCATTTTGAAGAGGAACAACCCATTTCAGAGCATTTCAGAGCAGTTATCTAATCCCCCAGGTTCTGCTGTGAGTTACACCATCCTTTTGGCCACTGCAAAATGGCTCCACGAGGGAAAACATTCCCTCCTTTGTTCCAGAACCTTGGCATTTCTTTTCCCACCACAGCTCCTCGCCCAAAGCAGAGGGTCTGAACTTCAAACAGGATCAGCTGTGCCCTCTGGAGCTGCCACAATTCCTAACAGATGCTGGAATGTCCCTGCTCTGCATTGCTGGGATTGAGGCTGCATGTGAGGAATATTCCATCAGGGTTTGGGATCAGCCAAGCTGGAGAAACTCAGTGACAGCACCAAAATCCACAGTGCCTGCCACACTTCCAGTGTGGTGCACAACAGGATACCCTCACCTGAGAGTCCCCAAAACACAAAAAAATGACATTTAATCATCATAACATTTTCCCCAACCTGAATTCCCTTGCTTTTATTAATGCTTTCTGACCGGAGCTTCTGTGGTTTAATTTCCTGTAGCTATCAAGTGACAGTGAATCAAGCAAAGCCCTTAACCATGACTCCCTTTTGCATTTAGAGCTGCCTGGGTTTGACAGTTTTTAACTGGTCTTAATCCCCCTCCCTTTCCCCACTCCGTGTTTGAGTTTTTTTGTAGAATATCAACCTGAGCTGTGCTGATGGATTTGGAATATTCTGAGCACCAGCACAATAAGAAAAACAAATTTTTAACTACAGGCAAACAGGATTTGCTTTGCCCAAGTGCTCTGGGAAAGTTCTGGGCAAAAACTCTTCCCTGCCTGGAGTGAGGTGGAGGATGCACAACATAATTTCCTTTCCTTTCCTTTCCTTTCCTTTCCTTTCCTTTCCTTTCCTTTCCTTTCCTTTCCTTTCCTTTCCTTTCCTTTCCTTTCCTTTCCTTTCCTTTCCTTTCCTTTCCTTTCCTTTCCTTTCCTTTCCTTTTCCTTTTCCTTTCCTTTTCCTTTCCTTTTCCTTTCCTTTTCCTTTCCTTTCCTTTCCTTTTCCTTTCCTTTCCTTTCCTTTCCTTTCCTTTCCTTTCCTTTCCTTTCCCTTTCCTTTCCTTTCCTTTCCTTTCCTTTCCTTTCCTTTCCTTTCCCCCACCTGCTGCCTTTAGTTTGTGGAACCTCCAAACTCTTTTTGCTGCTCAGCTTCTACAACCATTTGGATTTTTGTATCTTTTCCCTATAAACACGTGGAGTATTAAAAATAGAACATTAAAAAAAGTGGTTTGAGGAGCTTTTTGGGGTGATGATGTTGGGACTGGAGGGCCTTGAAGGTCTCCTCCAACCTTGGTGATTCTGGTTTTCTAAAGGATTTTATTCCTTTCACAGTATTTTCTAGCTCTGCTCCTCTTCACTGCTCTCCCTCCCATTTCCACTTTGCTGAGTTCTGTTTGGATTCTCTTATTTCAGCCTTATCCCGCTGGGATTTTAATGTTAAAATGAGCAATCCTTGGAACTCAGGGTGCTTGGACTCAGATTTTTCAGGAGATCCTCACCCTGCCCTGGCAGCAGGGAGATGCTCACCGAGGCTGCAGAGCCCCTGGAGCAGTTCCCTGCCTGGATTCTGCCTTTCCAAGGGATTTTTAGCTCCTGTTTCCCTCCTGCATTTCTTCCACGCGGCCTTTTGGTGTCATTCTGTTATTAACATGGAGAGCAAAGAGCCTCAGAAATGCTTCTGTCTCCTTCCCAGAGCCAGGCATGGCCTGGAGCAGATAATTCCTGCTGGAAAAGCATCGAGGTGAGTTAAGGATGGAGTTAAACCTGCACACCTGACCCAGACCCAGCTAAAATCCCTAAAAAAGGAGTGTCCATCACTCCCAGGCAGTGAGGGTGTGTTTAGTGATGCTCAGCTGGAAATGAGATTTGGGGAAAGGTTCAGAAAAACCCAGAGCTCAGCTCTGTCCTGGTCCTGGAGGACAAACCACACCAGGAATGCTGAGGACACATGGAATATTCAGAGGGGATAAAAAAAAATCCAGGAATTCACCATCCTGAACCTGGAACTGAGGGCTAAGAAGTGACAGATCATGGAATTTCCTCTATGCCCAGGTCCCTGGAAAGCTCAGGGTGTTCCTGTGTCCTGTGGAGAGGAGATTCCCAGGACAAAGCTGAGGACACAGGAATAAAAAACGTGGTAGGGCTGTACCACCAACAGATGTTTTTTGTAGTTTTTTTGATTCATTTGAGAGGAGAAAAATGAGCTGATAGGAAGCTTTCATAGCAATTTTCATAGCAATTAAACAATAATAATAATAATAATAATGGTAATTTTGCCACTTGCTTTTATCCAAGAGAAAATATTCCAGCACTCAGAATTGTGTGCAGATTTTTGCAGGATTTTCCCTCCTGGGATTGAAGGATTGTTTTGAACTCATGTGGTGTAAATGAATAAAATTCACATAGGGAATGTGCTGGAGCAGGTGGGTTGTGATTCCATGGACAGATCCAACCAGGATCTGCTGAGGAATTGCACATCTGGAATGTGAAATATCCAATGGCTCTTGCAGGGTCTACAAAATGAGGAGGCACTTGAGAAATTCCTTTTTCATTGATCTCTCCTGCAGTTTTCCCTCTTCCTGAAACCTGCTCTGCCAGCAAAGCCTTGCATTTGTGGTAAAGCATAAAAAAGTGGGTTTTTTTCTCTAATGAGCTTTCATCAAAACATAATTTTGCTTCCTGTGAGCACAAACAGTTATTTATGACCACTGGAAGGGCTCTGCTTGAATGCTTGTATTAAATAACCCCAGGAAGGGCTTCATTTTCCTTCAGACTTTCATTAAATGCTTCTAGAAAATTTGGAATTATCAGAAAAATTATGCCTTTCTTCCTCCTCTTCCCTTTGGGAATAAATCTGTCTCTAGGAATAAGAAGGAAATGGATACAGTTGGATACCAGACACCACATTCTGCAACAGATCAGAACAAGATTGCTAAGGAAATAAAATGGGGAAAAAAGTGTTTGAAGAACTTGGGCAAATTTGCATTTTTGCTGCCTTTATTTCCTCAACCCCATTTGGATGACATCCTCCTTTTCTTGAAAGTCAACATGGTGGAAAATCCTTAATTGTGAGAATTTTTTTTAGAAAAAGAGGGTTTAGCCTCTGCTGAATCATCCAGGGAGAATTTTCCAGTGCAGGGGAAAGGTTTGTACTGGAAGTTTCTCTGCAATTCCCAAGATGTGGAAGGACAAAAATGTCATTTCTTGACTCAGATATTGGGAGTTCTCAGAACAGGGGATCGTGGAATGGTTTGGGTTGGAAGGGACATTAAAGATCCTCCCATCCCATGGCAGGGACACCTCCCACTGTCCCATTGTCCAGTGTCCAACCTGGCCTTGGGCACTGCCAGGGATCCAGAAGGAATTCACTTCCAGGGATCCACTTTTCCAAATTTCCCCAGGAATTTTAGGACAACAACGAGGCCCTTGTTGACTCCCACAGGGTTCAACAACCTCAGCTGGAGCCTTCACCTCCTCCAAGGAGTTTTCTCCATCATGTCCTTCCTAGTCCTGCGGAAATTTCTTCCTTTTGCTGAGGAATTTCGTCCTGGAAATGGTGCTCAGGCCTTGGGAAGGGCTGAGGTTTGGAGTGCCCATCCCTGCAGGTGTCACTGGGCTGGGGACAAGGTGGGCATGGGGCACATCTGGTCCACAGATGGTCTTGAAACTCTTTTCCAACCTCAGTGAATCTGTGATTCTATAAAATACTTTGGATTTATGTGATTTGAGGTTTTATCTCTTTCAATCACCTGCCTCCAACTGGTTTGTTCTGCTAGAATATCATTTTTCTTTCTTGCCCTGCCTGATTTTGAGTGATTTTTTTTTTCAGCCTGATTTTGGAGTTCTCTCAGCTGCAGGAAGAATAAAACCTGGAGCTTTTTAATCCTGTACCAAGGTGCTGGCCCCTTTCCATCAACCCAATTCTCCACAGAGACACGAGGGCAGAAACCTTTTTTCTCAACCAATTCTCATCCTTAAAGTTGGGTTTGAGGTTTCATGCTGAGGTTTGGAGCGAGTCACATTTTGCCAACAGGTTACTCAGTCTCTGCAGAGTTCCACCACCTATTTAAGGTAGAAATATCCCAGCTAGTACATAATGCATGGGGCCTGCATGCTCCAAACCACAAGTGGCTCAAAAAAGCCCGAGCGGTGAATCCTGCTGGGAAAGTTCAAAATAATGAAAGAACAGCCACTTCTTGCTGCTTGTGACAGCTCTATTTGTGAGGCCAAGCCACCCGGGGAATATAAAACTAAAATATAGTTAATGAGAGCTTTCAATCAGTGCTGGGTACTCAGAGGTTGTGGCAGTGCCTGCTGCTGGGATTTCAGGGCTGTTGAGCCAGAGGGGGAAAAAAAAAAAAGCCTTTTCAGAAAAGAGAGCAGGTATTTTGTATTCTTTGGCTTGTTTTGTATCTTGTAACTCAGGAGATTCTTATTCTGCCAGGAATCAGAAACAGTTGGGTTGGAAAAGCCCTCCCAGACTCAAAAGTCAGACTGAAAAAGAAATAAAAATCCCACTATGGCAGAACAAACCCGTTGGCACTGAAGGGGATGAAGGGCTGGAGGAAAGACCTCAAAATCAAAAAGATAAATAAATCCAAAGTATTTTATAGAATCACAGATTCTTTGAGGCTGGAAAAGAGTTTCAAGACCTTTTCCAGCTGGGCTCGTGTCCAGAATTGTTCAGTGAACCCATTGCTATCGTTCCAAAACAGATAACCTGCAAAAGGTCATTTCACGTCTCAAAAAAGAATCTGTGCAGGGTGAAAACACAAAGCAGCAAGAAAACCAAAGGAGGGAAGCGTGGTGCTAATGGGAATGGAGAAGAAAAAACAAAAGCAGCTGCTACTTTTTTTATGGAATGGTTTCCCTGACTGGCCTGGATCTGCTCTAATGGGGCAGAGCAAACATTCCCTGATCCCCCAGGAGCAGTTCCCAGCCCCTCTTCATCCGAGCGATCTTCAGATTCCTTCCACCAGCTCTGGAATCAGCCAAAGTGCTCGCAGGCAGCTCTTATCTCTCCCGGTAAATAAGGCTGGGATTTAGAAAAGCCCATTAGCAGCCAATCCAGCTGGGAGATTTCACTTCCAGCACACGTTGTTTGCTTTGATCGTTCCACACCCCAAGAGTTCCCAGGCGTTATTCCCTCATTTTCCCCATTTTTTGGGGTGTAACCTGCGCTTCTCTGCTCTCACCCACCTCCCTGAGTCACTGGTTTTACTGGGATAACTGGGATGTCCTGGGGTTGCAGTGCCAAGGGAAGGAGAAAAAGGAATTTCTGCTCTGAGCTTTCCACCTGGAGAAAAAAAGCAGGAGCTGCTCCAAACCCTTCCAAGATATTCCAACCTCCCTCAAAGTTGCTCTTCAGGATAAAATCCAGCTGTTCCATAATAATAATTTAATAATAAATTGTATTTTTATTTCATAATTACTTACAATAATTTTAAAATTATTTAATATTCGTATTTAATATTCATAATTATTCCATTTATTTAAATTTATTACTAATATTTAATATAATCAATATTATTTAATAATAATGCAATATAATTTAATAATTATTTAATAATAGTATTTTATTTAATAATAAATTGTATTTTCTGTGCCTTTATAGATCAAACATTCTCAGGGTGGATGCTGGAATTCCTGATCTCAAGCATTCCCCACCTTGGCTTAAAACAACGGAAATAATCAGAATTAAAACAAAAAACATCCCAAAATAAAATATTTTGGGATATTATCGTGCAGCTGTTGGTGATTTTGTTCTCTATAAATTCAGGGATGCAGCTGCCTGATAACTGTGTGGAATCTTTCTGTTTTGCCATGAGAAATTGGTTTTGCTGAGACTAAAAAGCAGAAATCAGATCAATAACTCAGAGTTAAAGCTGGTTTTTTTTTTTCCTCTCCAGAATTGTCCAAAGTTTCTTGTTCTGTGTCCCCTGTTAAGCAAAACCTGTTTCACCCAGAAAAAATGGAATATTGGTGGTCTTACTGAAATTTATAAACAGGATTTGGCTTTAATGTCCAGCAAAAAAAGGTGAAAACAAAGATTGGTGGTTTGAAAATGGAAGCAGAATGTAGAACAAAAAATTATTTTATATTCTAGGAGGGGATATTGTGAACACCAAACAAAATCACCCAATGGAAAACTCAATTTATATAAAACCTCTCTGTAAGTTCACAGACTCAAAAATAAATATTCAAAAAATAAATATAAAAAGATTTCTATATTTTATCAATATATCGATTTATATATCAATAAAAATAAAAATTATTAAAACAAATAAATAAATAATATTCTTGCTGCACACTGACACTGCTGTAAATAAAAAGGATATTGCTGAAAAAAAATCAAATATTTCTAGAAGAAATTTTCTTTCAATCAAAACAATTTTAAAAACAAATCATGTCCAGATAACACAAATTTTGTCCCAATAATTTAAAAATCCAGCTCAAACCGTGCTCTGGTTTAAACTGAGTTTTTCTGAATTATTAATCATTCATTAATTAAGCCATACATTAAGCAGGCAGCTAGACAGAATTCCATCAGAAATTATCTTTAAATACTCAAAAATTCAAGCTGCATCCTAAAAAAAATTTAATAAATCTTAATTCATAAAATTAAAATAATTTAAAATATATTTAAAATATTAAATTTTAAATAAAATATTTAAAAATAAATATTTTAAAAATAATAACTTTACATAATTTTAATAAATAAAAATAAATAAAATTTTCTTTAAAAATTAATAAATCCTGAATAAAAATATTTGAAACTTAATTAAAGATCCTAAATGGGCTTGCACATAAAACAATCCCTAACAGGGATTAAATTTGCACTTTAGATTAGAAATCCAGATTAAAATTTATTATTATCTTGAGAAATAATATCTGTAATCTGAAGAAAAAAATGGATTTTTTTCCTAGAGATAAAATTCCTGGGCTAAAACATTTGTTTGTATTTTCATTCTCAGCCTCTTCCCTGATAAATTGAATTTTCCTGCCCAGTTTTACCTCTTAGATTTTGGGGTACAAGGTTGCTCTTTTCAGTGAGGGCCCTCCTGTCTCAAACAATGGATCTCCCAAGAAAATTAAATTCCTAATTCCATATTTTCTCCATTGGCAATGTTATCATTGTTTTAATGTAATTTCCTGCAAAAATAAAAATGAAAAAAATAAAATTGCTGCTTACCTTGAAAGTTTGAGAGAATTTTGTTCAATATTTTAATCCATATTTTTAATTATTTAAAAATCTTTTAAATATTAAATTGTTAACATTGTTAAATCATTTTTATTATTATTTAGATTCAGAATTTTGGATAAAGATTTCTTTTTGTTATTAATTATTTAAATTAAGAATTTTGTTGAACAGTTCACATATTTCTCATTTTCACTTTATTACCCAGGTACCCTCAGCAGAGACACCCAGAACCTGTTTTCAATAAATAATTTTAATATTTTGGAAAGAATTTAGCTGAAAAAAAACAATGGCAATGAGAGAAATATCAAGAAATTTAGTTTATTTTATGACAAAACAGCTTTTTAGGCTGAATTCTGATGAAAACACCCTGCAGGGTGGGCCTCCACTGGAAAATAAATGGTAAAAACAACAAAAAATGGGTTTTAATAATCACATATTTCAGTTTAATGCTATTTTTTTTGGCACTTGGAGGGTTTTGAAGGAGCACAAAGATGCAGCTTCATCCTGGAAACTTCGAAATCTTCCCCCAAAGCCTTTTGTTTGCCCTGCTATTCCATAATGCCAGGCTTTTAGAGTCAATAACCCATTAGTAATCAAGAGCTGTATCATTTATTAATTATGCCCCGTATTAATATTTAATCCTTTGGGTTGCCGAGCATCTTTCAAAATCTACTTTTTAATTACATTTAAAAAAAGATAAATCTTGGAGGCGACCATTAGAAAAGTCATTTTTCTGGGCATTATGGCTTCAATTACTTTGGAGCAGCTCTGTGGGATGGAGCACTTGGTAAAAGGAGCCAGCTGAGCTCCTCTGAAAGCGTCAGGGGATGTTGGAGAGCAGGGAATGGTCCCAAGAATTTCCTCCAGGACTCTGGAACGAGCCCTGGGAATGTGCAGCAGGAAGGAGCTGCCAGGGATGGACAGAGATTTTTGGGATATCCAGGATTTTCTGACCCAGGGGTGGGGAATTGCTGTTCAGGGTTGGATTCATCGGCTTGGAGGAGCCAAGGAGGGGTCAGGGAGTGAGGTCAGAGCTTTGGAAGTGCCCAGATCACGGAATGTTTGGGTTGGAAGGACTTTAAAAAATTAAAAAAATTAAAAAATTAAGAGCTGAAGGACACCCAGCAAGCCTGGAAATGTTCAGGTGGAGAAAACAAGGTTTTTTCTTCTTACCAGGACCTGAATGCAATAAATGTCTCTACAAATCCCAGATATATCAATCATGGAATTCCAGAATGGTTTGGGATGGAAGGGAGATTAAAGAATCATTTTGTTCCAGCCTTGCCATGGGGACACCTCCCACTGCCCCAGGCTGCTCCAGTCTGGAACTGAACATTGCAGGGATCCAGGGGCAGCCACAGCTGCTCTGGCAATTCCATCCCAGCCCCTGCCAGGGAACAATTCCTGATTCCCAATATCCCACCAAACCCTGCTCTGGAAGCCATTCCCTGTGTGCTGTCCCTCCCATGCCTTGTCCCCAAAGTCCCTCTCCAGCTCTCCTGGATCCCTCCAGGCCCTGCCAGGGGCTCTGAGCTCTCCCTGCAGCTTCTCCTCTCCAGGTGAGCACCCCCAGCTCTCCCAGAACTGTGGGATCACATCACATTTTATCTTCTTTTTTCCCTTCTCCCAGAGTCGGCATTAAAAGCTCAAGAGATGGAATTCCGTGTTCAGGCTCAGATGTTTGTTAATTCTTACCTATATTACAGTGAGTTCTGCAGCACTGCAAGCCAACAAACTAAAAATAGAGATATCTCTCTCTACAAGGCCTCTTAAAGCCAAACAGTCCAATTAAAAACTAACACCTAAATTATTTTTACTTTTCACCCAATAACCAACCACCAGTGACCCACAATGCAGGATTTTCTATCCAAGCACAAAATACACCTAGACCCATGAAGAAGGAGAAAAAGAAAGAAACTTCCACCCTAAAACCTCCATCTTGCTTTCTCTATATGACTATATTCTAAAACATTAAACTCTAAGTTTCCACCCTGTGATATCACACACTTCTATTCAAACTGCACACCCATGATCCCAGTTCTACCATTCCATTTTGGAAACTTCTCAGGTCAAAAGCTGTATTTTCTTTTGGGACAGTGCCTGTCAGCACAGAAATTCTCAAATTCTCTGTTTCAAGAGCTCCAACAGGATCGTGGTGATCCTGCTCAGCAGAGCTGGCAGCTCCTCATGGATCTTCCTGGAAGAATCACAGAATGGGATAAAAACCCAAGATTCCAGGAAGGCAAAACTTTCCTGCACAGACTTTGCACAGAGATTTTATTAAAAATTAAAAGCTCCCATCAAGATATTATTATTATTTATTATTATTATGCTCCTTGCCCAGAGCAGCTGTGGCTGCCCTGGATCCCTGGCAGTGCCCAAGGCCAGGTTGGACATTGGGGCTGGAGCAGCCTGGAAATGTCCCTGCCATGGCAGGAGGCAGAACTGGATGATCTCTAAAATCCCTGTATTTGATAATCAAACACTGATTATTTAGGTATTAATAAAGCAGAAAGTTTCTTTGTAAGTTGTGGATTTTTGAAGATTTTTTTATTTTTGTGCAATAATTCCAGAAAGAGCTTCTGGAAATGAATCCCTTCAATCACCAAAAAAAAAAAAAAGTCATTTTTCTGAACATCATTTATTGGAGAATCCCACTGAATAAGGAAGAACAACCAGGGCATTAAAGATGAATTATTTGCAGAGTAAAAACCAGGTTCCTTAAGGAATGTACATTACATCCCAAATGGAATATTCTTTTTGGGAGCCTCAGGTCTTTAACTCAGCAAAATTATTCCTGCTTTATATCCCAAACCAAGACAGGAAAGTTCTGGATGAGATAAAAATGCTCCTGATATAAAAAGTGTCTCAAAGCTGAAGCCTTGGATGGTCCATGTGACCCAGGCAATATTTAATAATGACCTCAGACCCAAACAGAGACTACAACAAAGAAATTCAGCACCTCATTCCCTGCAAATATTTCCATTCAAATCCAAAGTTTTTAATTATTTCCTCCACTTCAAACATAGAATCCCTCTTTGCTCCAAATGAGGCATAATTAGCACAAAAATAAAGTTTTTTAATGAAGATATTTGAGTAGGAAGTCACTTATGTCACCAAAAGAGAAATATTTTCCTTTCACAAACATACTCTCGTGTCAAAATGTCAGGAGAGAGGAGGAATTTGTGTCAGTCTGCACAAAAAAAATCAGGAAAGAGGAGGAACTGTTCCTCTCATTTGAATATCATCAAAACAACTTTTAAAATTCCATATGGATTTATAGGTTTATTTTATAGATTGAATTTTTGGGAGTGTAGAACTTGTCCAAGCTGGAGCCCCTGGAAAGGGACAACCCTTGTGGAATCCAGGGCTCAATTCCCAATTCTTCCACCCCTCTTTCTTGCCCTCTCCAGCTTCTCTTTCCCTCCCTTTTCCCACGTGGGCCCATTAATTTATGGAGTGCTGAGGAGTCACTTAACGATCCCAGTGATGGGAAGAGTGCCATGGAAGGATCCAAGAGGGAATTTCCCCGTGGAGAGGTGAGAATGGGGCACTGGGGATGCTTTATGCCTGTGGCCTGGGGGAATTTTGTCCCAATGAAGGATCCTGGTGAAGCTCAGGGAGAGCATTTTCCCAGATCTCAGTTGGGAATTCATGGATTCCCAGATCCCAATTGGGAATGTGTGGATTCCCAAATCCAAGCAGGGAATGTGTGGATTCCCAGATCCCAGTTGGGAATTCACAGATTTCCAAATCCCAGCAGGGAATGCCTGGATTCCCAGATCCCAGTTGGGAATTCATGGATTCCCAGATCCCAGCAGGGAATGCATGGATACCCAGATCCCAGTTGGAAATTAATGGATTCCCTTTGGAATGTTCACTCATCTCCTGACTGGTCCTTTCTGGTTGATGCTGTGCACACCTGAGAGAGTGAAAAATCCAAATTATTTCTGAAGGATATCCATGATTTTATCCAGCTGATAAAACGAGAAGTGGATTTTTCCTTAACCTGAGCAACAGCTGGTTCCTGGAATTTTCCATATCAAAGGAATGAAGCATTATCCCAAAGACACTGTGGGACCAAAGGACACTAATCAATTCTGAGAACATGGGTAATAAATTATTCAGAACTGGGGAGAAACCGCTCAGAACTCCAAAAAACCCCAAATCCTCCTGCAGAGCTGGATCCAACCACGGCACTGCCTCACCTGGGGAGTTCCAGGCGAATTCCACCTTGGAGCAGGACAGAGAATGGTGAATTCCACCCAGGCAGGACAGGAGCGGGCGCTTGAGAGGATTCTGAGGGATAAATCACCGCGCTGATCACTTGTTGTGCATCCTCCCTTCACCACACGTTAATTTTTAATGAAATCCAGCCCTAATGCGAGTCATAAATCCCCACGAAACCACTCTGGGCTAGATCAGCTCGGGGCAGAGCAGATGAAACCTCTCTGCCATTAGCAGGGACTGGGGGAGCCTTCCCCACCCCACAGCTCCTCCCTCCCTGCCAGCCGAAATTGTGGGAATGTGGGAAGCACAGCCAGTTCCAATCAACCCCGAGGTCACTCTTTATTCTCTTAATTGAATGATGGCTGCTAACGAGGGAGGGTTTTTAGCACTTTTCTGACAGCTGAGGGGCACCTGCTGCGACTTGGGGTTATCAAATCACAGCTGGGATGGGAATGGGAATGGAAATGGGAAAGGGAATGGGAAACAGAATGGGAATGGAAATGGAAATGGGAAAGGGAACGGGAATGGGAACAGAAATGGGAAATGGGAACAGAAATGGGAAAGGGAATGGGAACAGAAATGGGAAAGGGAATGGGAGTGGGAATGGAAATGGAAATGGAGGGAATAGGAATGGGAATGGGAAATGGAGTGGAAATGGGAAAGGGAATGGGAAACAGAATGGGAATGGAGGGAATGGGAATAGGAATAGGAACGGAAATGGGAAAGGGAATGGGAAGGAGAAAGGGAATGGGAATGGGAATGGAGAGAAAGGGATGGGAAAGGGAATGGGAATAGGAATGGGAATGGAGTGGCAATGGGAATGGAAATGGAGGGAATAGGAATGGGAATGGGAAATGGGAACGGAAAAGGTAAAGGGAATGGGAGTGGGAATGGGAATGGGAATAGGAACGGGAAATGGGAAAGGGAATGGGAATGGGAAAAGGAATGGGAGTGGGAATGGGAATGGAAATGGAGGGAATGGGAATAGGAAATGGGAACGGAAATGGGAAAGGGAATGGGAACAGGAATGGGAATGGAAAAGGGCATGGGAATAAGAATGGGAATGGGAACGGAGGGAAAGGGATGGGAAATGGAATGGGAACAGGAATGGAGGGAAAGGAATGGCTATTTGACACAGAGCTAGGAAAGGGTCAATATTGCTGTTTTATTGTATTTTGATATGATTATATATGATTTATAAATTATATATTATTTATATATTACCTATTATTTTACTGTTATCTATTATCAATATATTGAGCTATATTTTTTGTGTTATTTTATATTTATGGTATTTATGATATTTAAATATTATATTTTATTGTATTTATCACAGAATCATTGAGGTTGGAAAAGAGCTTGAAGATCATTGAGTCCAACCTGTGATTGATCCCCACGTTGTCACCCAGCCCAGAGCACTGACTGCCACACCCATTATTATTATTATTATTATTATTATTATTATTGCTATTATTATTATTACTACTACTACTATAATAATTATTATTTTTACTGTCATTGCCATCATTATCTTCATTATATTTATATTTATATTTATATTTATATTTATATTTATATTTATATTTATATTTATATTTATATTTATATTTATATTTATATTTATATTTTATGGCAAGACTTGGACTCCATGATCCTGATGGGTCCTTTCCAGCTCAATGCATTCCATGAATCTCTAAATCCCTTGGACACCTCCAGGGATGGGGACTCCAAACCTCCCTGGGCAGCCCCTTCCAAAGCCTGACCACCCTTTCCAGGGAGAAATTCCTCTTTTGTAGATATCTAATGCAGAATATGAATTTAATATCTTAATTAATTTTTTTATTCCTATAACCAAATTTATAGGATAAGCAGAGCTTTTCTTCCTGCTGGTCTTTTCCTTGTGCTCTGGACCTTTAAAAGAATAACCAGGATTAATTTGGGAGCAGATCCAGACCCCACAAGCCAAACCCCTTATCAATATTTGTAATTCCAGCTGATTGGAGATGTCACAGAACAACTTTTCCTTGCTGGACTTTCTGGGAAAATCTCTTTACAGGACATGGGGCACTCTGGACACACCGAGGAATGGCCAAGATCATCTTGACCAAGCAGGAAATGATAAAAATATTAATAAAATGATTCCTGCTTCCTGAAAACCTTCTTCCTCTAAAATTTGGGAAGGAACCAAAGCCGAGTTTATTCCTTATGCTTTTATCCAGCAGAAATGAAGGGGAAGAATTGGAATAATCCAAAAACTGAAGCAATTCCAAGAATTTACATCATAATTCCCTTGACTTTCCCAATTCTTTTCACCTCTGATTCCAAGCAGGTCCATAATCCACGGCTGCCTCTTAATTGGGCAAAATGTGATTTCTAATTACCTGTGCCTCACAACATTAAGCAATGCAAAGTTTGCATTTGCACCTGCATTGCCAAGTTTCTGAAGGACTTTGGGAATTCTGCTGGAACAGAAATCAGCATTAGGAATAAGCAAATATAGAATTTCTGGGTTTGGAAAGGGAATCAGGGCATGGATTTTAGAGGAAAGAACAAATATGTTCACCTGGATACAGTCAGTATTTCAAAGGACAGAGGGAGTTCCCAAATTTCTGTGAGATTTTGGGAATGCTGAGTTAGATTAGAAACAAGCAATAAAAAAATATCCAATTTCTGGGTTTGGAAAAGGAATCACAGCATTGATGTCTTGAGGAAAGAACAAATATATTCATCTGTTCACAGTCAGTATTCCATAGTATAGAAGGATTTCCAAAGTTCCTGAGGGATTTTGGGGAATGCTGGATTAGAAATCAGCATGAACAATCAATGAATGTGAAATTTTTGGGTTTAGAAAGGGAATATTTGGATTCATGTATAGAGGGAAAAAAAACAAATATATATCTTTAAATACAGTCAATATTCCCTGGTACAAGTTTCTGAGGGACTTTGGGAATGCTGGATTAGAAATGAGTTTGAGAAATTAAAAAATATTTCCAAACCAAATTTCTGGGTTTGGGAAGGGAATCACAGCATGGATGTCTCGAGGAAAGAACAGATATATTCATCTGGACACAGTCAGTATTCCATAGTACAGAAGGATTTCCATAGTTTCTGAGGGATTTTGGGAATGCTGGATTAGAAACCAACAATAAAAAAATATCCAATTTCTGGATTTGGAGAAGGAATCACAGCATTGATGTCTTGAGGAAAGAACAAATATATTCATCTGTTCACAGTCAGTATTCCATAGTACAGAAGGATTTCCAAAGTTCCTGAAGGATTTTGGGAATGCTGGATTAGAAATCAGCATGAACAATCAATGAATGTGAAATTTCTGGGTTTAGAAAGGGAATATTTGGATTCATGTCTAGAGGAAAAAACAAATATAAAACCTTTAAATACAGTCAATATTCCCTGGTACAGGAGGAGTTTGCAAGTTTCTGTGGGACTTTGGGAATGCTGGATTAGAAATCAGTATGAGCAATTAAAAAATATCCAATTTCTGGGTTTGGAAAAGGAACCACACCACTGATGTCTTGAGGAAAGAACAAATGTATTCATATGGGCACAGTCAGTATTCCATAGTACAGAAGGATTTCCAAAGTTCCTGAAGGATTTTGGGATAGTTGGATTAGAAATCAGCAAATACAGAGTTTCTGGATTTGGAAAGGGAATCTTGAGATTCATGTCTAAAGACCATATATACAAATACAGTCAGTATTCCCTAGTAGAGATGCCCCAGGAAAATATTCCAGACATTTCCCTTACACATTTTAATTACAAAAATATCTTCGATAAAACATTGTTTTGATGCCTTGGGAATGTGTTTAACACCAGGAAAAAGCTCCCAAGTTGAATTAAATGCAGCAGGAATTGAAGAATCCGAGGGATTTAAGATATTTAAATATGCACAAAGTTCTTTGATACAGGCCCATCTCAACCTGAGCAGTTTTCCAGCCTCTCCTGGCAGCCCAAATTCCTGTTTTTGGGAAAAGGTGTCAAACAGGAATCTTCCCTTCTGTGTGCTGTGGCAAAAAGCATCAAAGCTTTGTTAGGGACATGATTATTGTGTCTCCAAGAGTTCTCTCCACCAGAACAAAACCAGCTTCATCTTTTATTTATCCTGCAAGATTCTGAGGTGTTTATTCCCAACATGAGATCTCTTCCCAAGATTTCCTGGAAATCTGCTCCAGCAGAAAATAGAAGGGTTTTTGTGGAATGGCCTCAAGTGCTGAGTTTCTGTCCCTTACAACTCCAAAGAGGAAAGGTTGAGGGAATTGGGATTGTTCACCTGGAGAGGGCTCTGGGGTGGCCTGAAGGAGCTGCAGGAAACATGGAGAGAGAATTCCCAAGGGATGGAGGGACAGGACACAGGGAATGGAGGGACAGGCACAGGGAATGGCTCCAAAGGAGGGTTTGATGGGATATTGGGAATTAGGAATTGTTCCCTGGGAGGGGCTGGGATGGAATTCCCACAGATTTGTGGCTGCCCCTGGATCCCTGGCAGTGCCCAATTCCAGGTTGGACACCAGGGCTGGAGCAGCCTGGGACAGTGGAAATGTCCCTGCCATGGCTGGGTGGGATGGGATGAGCTTTAAAATCCCTCCCAACCCAAACCAGTCTGGGATTCCATGAAAATGGAGTTTCAGGAGTTTCAGGTGCTTGGGCTCCAATAAATCCCTGGGAAAATCTTGGATCTTCAGCTGTCCAACCTTGTCTGGTGTCCCCACATCCCAGACAGAGTCAGGGATTGCAACCAAAACTTAGTCCAAAGATTAAGTGAAGTTGAGAGAAACTCTGCCTTTGGATCAGGTGTGTGTGGTGATATTTGAATATGATATAAAGTTATCAAACAAATAAAAATCAATTACTTTTTTAGAATGCTGTATGCAACAGTTAATGTAAAATTAAGTTACTGATTTAAACTCTAAAAGAGTGCAGACACTGCAAAAAACACTCCAAACCTCCATACAAAATGGATGAACATGTCAGATTTATTTCAATACATTTTACCTGACTCTTCTGCTAAATCTTTTAAAACAATATTTAATATGCAGAAAAAACCAATTTGGGTGAATATCTCCCAGTACTGCCACAATTTTGAAAGAGGTTTTTTAAAAATGTATATTTTTCAAGATAATTATTTTGCAAATGATTGCAGGAAGGAAATATATCAACAATTTAATTAACACAACAAGCCATAAACTGTTTAGCACTGAGCTCCTGTGAATTAAAAGGCAGAGCAGCATTGGCCAAAAGTCAAGGTTTTGCTGACACATTTATTTCTCAGTAAATGAAGACTGTTTAGTTTTAATGCATTTGTGGTTAGCAGGAGTTTCAAAAGATCAATGTAAATTCATTTTGAAGAAGTAAATAATGCCTTAATGAGATTTCTGACAGCAGCTTTCACACCTTGGGCTTCCTTACCTTTCCAAATGCCCAAAGGTGAGCCTGTTTTCCCTGGAATTTTACAAAAAACAAATAACATCAGGCAGGGTTTTATGACTTCTGTCTGCTGTGTGTTTGAGGTAGCTGCAGTTTGGGTTTAACAACTCCCCTCAGTCCACAGAGTGTTACTGTTCTCCTCCTTAAGGGCTTAAATCAGGGGGAAAAGGAAGTTAAATTATTTTTGGGGGGATTTTTTTAAGGAATTTTATAACTCAAACCAACTGGGTTGTGGTGTGGAGCTGCTGAGTTCTCCCAAAAGGGAAATCAGGCACAGGGAGTGCATCCAGGCAAGGGATGAGGAGCTGAGGTGGCCTCATTCCTCCCAGGGATAAGGACTCCAGGATGGTTGCTCCAAAAAATCACCCAGGTCTTGGAGCCAAAGCTGATGGAGAGGCAGAATTTGAGGCTTGCAAGAGGGAACATCATGGAATTTTGGGATGGTTTGGGATGGAAGGAACCTTAAAAATCATCCAGGGCCACCCCTGCCATGGCAGGGACACCTCCCACTGTCCCAGGCTGCTCCAGCCCCAGTGCCCAACCTGGAACTGAACATCCCAGGGATCCAGGGGCAGCCACAAAATCTGTGGGAATTCCATCCCAGCTCCTCCTCACCCTCACATGGAACAATTTTTTTCCCAATATCCAAACTAAATCTATTTATGTCAGTGGGAGCCATTCCCTGTGTCTGTCCCTCCATCCCTGTGCCTGTCCCTCCATTCCCTGTGTCTGTCCCTCCATTCCTTGGGAATTCTCTCTCCATGTTTCCTGCAGCTCCTTCAGGCCACCCCAGAGCCCTCTCCAGGTGAACAATCCCAATTCCCTCAACCTTTCCTCTTTGAAGTTGCAAGGGACAGTAACCCAGCACTTGAGGCCATTCCACAAAAACCCTTCTATTTTCTGCTGAGGTCTGGAGCAGATTTCCAGGAAATCTTGGGAAGAGATCTCATGTTGGGAATAAACACCTCAGAATCCTGCAGGATAAATAAAAGATGAAGCTGGTTTTGTTCTGGTGGAGAGAACTCTTGGAGACACAATAATCATGTCCCTAACAAAGCTTTTTTTTCTCCATGTTTCTTTCCTGCAGCTCCTCCAGGGCCACCCTGAGCTCAGCCCAAAGTTTCTCCTGTGCAGGTGAACAATCCCAGCTGTGCCAGCCTTTCCTCCCAGACCAGGTTGCTCCAAGCCCCATCCAAGCTGTCCTTGAGCACTTCCAGGGATGGAATGTTATTTTAGGTTGAGCCCAGCAGCTCTCCCAAATTCCAGAGAATTCCAGGGGCTGCTCACAATGTCCATCTGGATTCAGGGCACTGCTCCGAGCCAGCTCTGAGGGAAAAACAGGAAGCACAAATCTGTCATAAATTGTAAGAAATTCTAAAAATAACTTTTGAGCTTGCATGGAAGAGGTTTCCAAAGTGTGACACCCTGCAACTTGCCAGGTCTATAAGGGAGTGCTCTGGCAGTCAACTACAGAGAAATATTCTCCTTCCTAATGACATCCAGCTCCCTGATTTTATTCCTAATAAAGTGGCAGGAGTAATTAACTGGATCTTAAAGCTGTCGTGTCCTTGTGGCTGCTCCCCATCCCTGACCTCCAAGCAACATAACTCACAGAAGGGATTGCTAAACCTTGGCAGGAGCTCAGTATTCCTTTGGCTCCCATCTCCTGGGGAAGCAAGATGGTGTTCCATGAGCCATTTCTCAGGAAAAAGATACATGGCCTCAAAATTCCTTCACTCCTGGCTCCTTTGGTTCCTCCTCCTGGGAGTCTGGGGGGGAATTGAGCTTTTCCCAAAGCACCTGCTCTGAGGGCTTCAGGAAAAAAAATAATTGTCAAAGGTTGTCACAGATATTTTGATGAGATTCTTCATCACTTTAGCAGATTTGGGATTGGTGATGCATCCCAGGAAAGTCACACAGAGGTAAAGTGGGGAAGGATCCAAACCCTGCACCTTAAACTGGAAATCTGTGGTTTCCCATGCCTGATATTTAATTTATTTCCTTATTTTCTTTTATTGTGAGGGATGGTGAGGCTCTATAAAAGATTTCCTAGAGAAGCTCTGGCTGCCCTTGGAGCCCTGGAAATCTCCCAGCTCAGGGTGGATGAGGCTTGGAGCAAGCTGGGGTAGTGTTGGGGACTGGAATTAAATGATCTTTAAGTTTTTTTTCCAACCCAAACCATTCTAAATGCAGGAATTTTGAACAACTTCAGAACAATTGTAAAGGTGCAACTGTGTGAAATCAGAGAATCAGAGGCTGAAACCAATCCTCCATTAAAAGAAAAAAAAAAAAAAAAAAACCTGGAAAGAAATGAATCAAACCAATCAACCTAGAATCAAGCAGGGACAATTAAAACAGAGTCCATAAAACTTTACAAGGAACTTCTCCAAAAGAGAAGAAAGTCTTGAAGGGTGATCAAATAGAACCCGTGCCAGTAATTACACTGCAAGAAAACAATTCTCCTTCTCCACGTGAACCAGCCCAGCACCACTGGGCTGTTGCAATAATAAGAATGCCCAGCAATTCCTGCAGTCCTGCAGGAAATGTTAAACAGGGGAAGTGATGTGGAAATGCTGAGTTATTGACCCAAATTCGTTTTATTTGAGGGATTTGCTTCCTTTGACCCTTAGCACCCTTTGCACGAAGTGAAGAATTAAATTGTTTTTAAATTCCTTTGCACAAATCCTTCGGTTTTCATTTTATCTTGTGAAAAATTTTGCAGGAAAGTATTTTAAAGAAAATCCATAAATACATCGCCAGTGGTCTCTGGAAATGTTTTTTGTTTTTGTTTTGGCTTTTTTTTTTTTTTTTTTTTGTTTGTTCATCAGTTTTGAATCTTAGATGAGATTGTGCAAACACGGGATCAAAATTACTCAGGGATTTAAGTGGTTGACAGCATAAAACCCCAAAAGAAATCTTGGGCTATCAAGTGGTTTAAATAAGCACAGAAAGGTTGGGATTGATGATCCCAGAGGTCTTTTCCAACCTCATTAATTCTGTAATTAAGCAGCCCATGAAATGGCCAGACTGAGACAAATCTCACTTTGTGGCCTTCAGAAGGCTTTGGACCCTCTTTGGTCCCTCTTCAATCTCCAGATCTGCTGTTGATTTTAGCTCTGGATCAATGTAGATAATCAATGAATCAATAAATCAATTGATTTAGTTGATCACCTGAATCTCTGGAGTGATTGATCCAATAATTCCTGGTTTTTTAGCAGTTCTGCCACTCCAGCTCCACCCTTGCCTTGAATTTAGAGCTGTGGACGTGCCCCTGACTGTAAAATCCACTTAACCAGTGAATTTCTTAATGAACTCACCCAGAAAGTACAAGAAAGGGTCAGTCCTGCACTTTTCCCCGAGACAAATTGAACCATTAATCTGACAAGTTTTTTTTTTGCATTAATTGGGTTCCACTTGTGTCAGGAATTCTCCTTTCTGTGCTCATTTGTCCCGTGAGTTTGCCAAACATTTCTGCCGTGCCACTCGCTCAGCCATGGGATTTTCCAAGCCCAGCAAATTTCTCTGAGACACCACAGGCTCAAAGCTCACCCTGGTTTATTGCTCCATAAAATAAAAAACGAAACCCTTCAGATATTTCACCAGTCTGCTGCTCTCAGAGGGTCAAAGCCAAATTCTCGTTTCAAGGAAGTTTTCTCCTGGCCTCCTCCCTTTTTTTTTTTTTTTAATTTTTTTTTTTAAATTTTATAAGTCCTTTCTTCACATCTCAAACCCACTGAGCTTTGAACAAAAGGCTCTTTTCAGAGCAGTCACCTCTGCTCAAGACTAAGATTTATGGCATTTATGTTGTGTTAGTGATCACTCAGATGGGGAATTAATGGACATTTCCTCAGCAGCTCCTTGCCAGTTCCTGTGGTAACGTTAATGTCCCATTTGATCCAGAATCCATGGAATAACCCCCTCAGGAGCTCTGGAAAAATTCTCCTTTGTCACTGCTAGTAATCTCCAGGAATTCCACACCCTCACCTGAGAGAGCTTTTGCATCCAAAGCCTGTCCCAGACAATGCTCTGGGGAAATCTGAACACTCCTGTAATGAAAAATATTATAAATATTGTATTATAAAATACAAAATTCGTGGAAAAGCTTAAGAAACTGGGGACAGGAGGCTGAAGGAGCAGACTTTGGGCTTGAGTATCCCACTGCTGCTCCAGCTAAAACCCTCTTGGGATCTACAGATTCCTTCTTTAAGTTTTTGGAAGGTGTTTCTTGAAGGGAAAGAGGTGCTGGAGGAGAGGGTGCTTCCCTCACTGGAGAGCCTTATTTTAAGGAATAAATGGGAAGAATGCAGAAAGAGCAGTAAATGGCATTTTAACTCTTTTATGCAGAGCCACAAATGGGAGTTTTCCAAAGTTTTCCTGAGGAAAAGTATGGAAACCTTTTAAGGAGTGTTCTGAGAGTCACTGATGGTTACCCATATGAGAAAAGTGCCCCACAGAGGGGTTTGGCTGGTTTATTCTCCTTTTGATCATCTTTGTCCAAACCACATTCTCCAGACCAGCGTGCCAGACTCATAAATGTGTTTGCTTTTGCCTGGAAAAGCAGTGATATTCTGCCCTCTGAAAAAAAATGTGTATTTCCCAAACCTCTGAGATCCCCTTGTGCTTGCCAGGGCAGGGATCCAGGCAGAACAGTTTGGTCTGAGAAAAGATGACTGAGAGGTTTTCACCATCATGTGGGACCTCTGTGTGTGAGATTCCAGCTCAGAAGGGATTTTGGGAGGCAGCTGGAGCTCAGGAGTGGGGATTTATCCAGGGACAGACAGAAATCCATGAGCAGAAATTAATGTTTGTAATCTGAATTAAAAACAGTCATAGAATGGTTTGGGATGGAAGGGACATCAAATATCACCCAGTGCCACCCCAGCCATGGCAGGGACACCTCCCACTGTCCCAGGCTGCTCCAGCCCCAGTGTCCAACCTGGAACTGAACATTGCAGGGATCCAGGGGCAGCCACAGCAAATCTGGGAATTCCACCCCAGCCCCTCATCACCACCACAGGGAGCA
Source organism: Luscinia megarhynchos (assembly GCA_034336665.1). Lineage (NCBI taxonomy): Eukaryota > Metazoa > Chordata > Aves > Passeriformes > Muscicapidae > Luscinia > Luscinia megarhynchos. The sequence continues at coordinate 1,977,610 of JAPFBE010000003.1, forward strand.
ATTCCTGCCCAATATCCAATAGAAGCCTTTCTTCTGGCAGTGGGAGCCATTCCCTGTGTCTGTCCCTCCATTCCCTGTGTCTGTCCCTCCATCCCCTGTGTCTGTCCCTCCAGCCCTTGGCAATTGTCTCTCTCCATGTTTCCTGCAGCTCCTTCCAGGCCCTGCAAGGCCACCCTGAGCTCAGCCCAAAGCTTCTCCTGTGCAGGTGAACAATCCCAGCTGTGCCAGCCTTTCCTGCCAGCAGAGCTGCTCCATCCCTCTGCTCATCCTGCTGCCTGCTCTGGGCTCTCTGCAGCAGCTCCAGCTCCTCCCTGGGCTGGGGCAGGGCTGGGGCAGCTCTGCAGGTGGGATCACACCTGAACAGAGCACAGGGACACAATCCCAATGCCAATCTCAATCCCAATGTCAATGCCAATGCAAATCCCAACCCCAATGCCAATCTCAGTCTCAATCTCAATCCCAATACCAATGCCAATGCCAATCTCAAACCCAATCTCAATGCCAATGCCAATCTCAATCCAAATTCTAATACCAATCTCAATCCCAATCCTAACCCCAATCTCAAAGTCAATCTCAATACCAATGCCAATCTCAATCCTAATCCAAATCTCAATCCCAGTCCCAATGTCAAACCCAATCCCAATTCCAACCCCAATTCCAATGCCAATATCAATCCCAATCTCAATGCCAATGCCAATCCATATCTCAATCCCAATCCCAATCCCAATCTCAATGCCAATGCAATTCCCAATCCCAATCCCAATCCCTTTCCTGATCCCACCCCGGGCTGGGGCAGGTCCAGCTCTCACCCCCAGCCCCCCCAGGGTTCTGCTCCATCAGCTCATCCCCAGCTGGGTCAGTCCCAGGGGGCTCAGTCTGGATTCCTGGCCAGCAGGAAGATGCTCTGGGCCCCTGCTCAAGTTTAAGTGTGTGGTTAAGTCCTGCTCATGCCAATGAAATCTAAGCCTGTGCTTAAAGCTGAGCAGTTGATTGAATCATGGTAATACTGAGAAGCCTTTGTAGAATTAATTAATGGACCTGAGCTGCTCTTTATGTCTGTGACCCACAGAGAGCTGGGCAGCTTCTGTGTGATTTGGAAACATATTCCCAGTTCAGCCCAGGATCCAGACACAAATGGTAGCACACATTATATGGATTTATGGGATTCCCTGGAGGATTCCAGGTCAATAAAACACTCACTGGATTACAAAGAGGCCTCTAAAGTGTTTGCTGGAATTTGCAAGGGATGAATGAATGATTGTTGGGTTTATGACTGGAAAACATCTTTCTGTGGATGCTGCACTCAGGCTGACTGACATAACCTCACTTCTGCTGTGTTTTGAACAACTGTATTTATTGTACCCAGGCCAGAAAGCAAAAAATAAAAGGGAGGCAGAATGCTGTAGTGGTGCACTGTTAAAATAGCCTGGAAAATAATTCAGGCTTAATGTAAATGATTAATTATTATTCTGCATGGTCACATTTCCTGCTGAAAATAAATCACAGGCTCCCAGCAGGACCAGTGCTCTGGAGTTATGCAGCCACGTTGGACACAATGCAAGAAGCTTGGAGCTTATCTCAGCCTTATCTAAAAGGGTGGTTGCACAGAATTAATTCAGAAGTGAGCTGGAGTTCCCTAAAAAGCCAGAAAAACTCTGGCTGAGCCCAGGCAGCAGGAGGTTTCATTCCCAGCTGCAACAACAAACAAGGGTTAAAAATGTGAAAAATGAAGTTTCTGTGAGGGGTGAGAGGCCAAAGGAAGAAATCTCAGCAGTGCCCAACACTTCCCAAAAGCTGAGGGGAATCCTTGGAGTGTGAGCTCCAGAACTTCTCTGCAGCCCCTCTGCCCTTGGATCAGTTGGAATAAAGGGATTTTACTTGCCAAAAAGTTTCTGGAGCTGCTTGGGTGTCAGGATGGAGGAGCTCAAGGAGCTCCCTGAAGCTCAAGCTGCTCCCTGGTGAGGAATTTGGTGTCACCCCCGTGTCCCCTCTCTCACAGCTCTGCTGCTCCCTGGCTTGGCATCCAGAACAAAAAAGGAGAGTTCAATCCTCTGGGATTTGCTTTCCTGAGGGATTGCCCACCCCACCAACAAAGGAAGAACATTCAGACCTTGATTCCTGCTTGGATTCAGTTCCAGGTCCTGGCAGCAGCGATTCTTTGCTGTGACTCCTCTCTAAATTCCTCTTTTCCTACTGGATTTCCATAGGAGGGATTCCAGCAGCTCCAGCCACCCCACATCTCTCAGAAACCAGGAATGTGCTGAGCCCTGATCACACTCAGCAACCACAAGCTGTGCTCAGGGAATTGCTGCTGTCAGAGTTTGATATCAGCCCTCGATGGCAGAGCTGGGATAATTAATACATAATGATAATGAGGGGTTAATCAAATTAGCAATGCAATTCCTATTAATACTCTGCAAGCCTGCCCAATCACTTGCACAGCATCCACTGGGTTGTTTTGGGGGGTTTTAAAGGACATTTCTCCTCCTTCTATGGGAGAACAGGACTTTTGAGGAATTAAGGAGGGAGGGAAAATGAAATAGAAGGAAAGACCACGGTTTTTGTTTTATCAACTCATTTTTATCAGCAACAGCAGCACATACATGTTCTAGGTCACTTTACTGGATGGAAAACATCCCTCAAGGCTGCCAAATTAAATGGAAATCGAGGCTCTACCTTGAGCTCAAATAAAGCACAGACAGTAGCAGTGGCAAGTCCATTAAATTTTAATTAGCTGGTCATTAAATGTGCCATTCATTTGGGATATTGCATGGCAAGGAAGGCCAAGTACAGGAGGGTCTGCCTTGATTTTCTTAATGGTGTCTTCACACATTTCTCTCCACGATTATGATCAGCTGTTCCTAAATTTATGGAGCAATTTATCACCTCAGCAGAGTGGAAATGTCAGGGAATGCAGTGCAGGGAAAAGTGGGTGCTGTTTTTAAGGAATCAGAGTGTCCTGTGAGCAGAGCTCTGATAGAGCCACTAATTACAGCAGCAATCAAACACACCAAAACAGGGCATGGAACCATTTAATCCAAACAGACACACAGCACTCTGCTAATTCCATCAAAAACTCATGGAAATCATCAATGTATCCCGATCTGATGTGAAGAATGAGACTTCAAACTTCCAGGAAAGGCATCTCCTGGAGCTTATTTGAACCACTAAAAAAAAAAAAAATTTAAAAAAAAGGGTTTGTATTTCCAGTTTAATGGCTGAGGGCACAATGCCACGCTGTGTGTTTGGGCTTGGGAGAGCTCAAAGCAGAACTCTCCTAATTGGAACTGCTCACATCCCCAGCGTGGAGGTTCATTCCAAGGAACAGCCTGGCTGCTGGAAAATAGAGCTGCTCCGATTTAATTAGAGAGCAGCTACACTCAGGCTTTGTGATTGGGCCCCTGAATTCCTCCCTGGAGCTGAAACACCAATTTTTAGGAGCAAAGGGAAAGGGAACTGCTTTCAATTTCCGTTTTATTATGAGGTAATGGATAATTTCCAGCCCAGGAAGAAAAAAAAAACAAAACAAAACAAAAAAAACCAACCCAAAAAATCCAGCCTATACCTGGGGTTACCCCAGTTCCAGCAGGTAATGGAATCTGTTTTCCTTGCTGCAGCTGGAGAATGATTGAGCTCGACATCCTGATTTTGGGCAAGGAAGAAAATCAGCTCCAGGGAAGTGGGGGATGCTTTGAAGTGAAAGGGAAATGCACTTTTCTGGGACTCTCAGGATAGGGCCAATTAAAGCCTGGATATTTTTACCTGGCACAAAAAGTCCTGTGTTCATACCAAGGCCTGAGGAGGGGAAAAGCAGCAGGATTTTGGTGTTTTCATGTTTCTGCTGCACTGGGAGCTGAGGATCCTTGAGGATGGATTTGCTGATGGAGATGTTTTGCAACCAGCACTGGTGTCCTTGACAGGATTTTCTCCTGCTCCACTTGGGAATGTATGGACACACAGAGCTGAGAAATTGTGGCTGCTTTATAAACTTGAACTTTGTCCAGGGAAGTTGTGGATATCCCTGGAAATGTCCCAAGGCCAGGCTGGATGGGGCTTGGAGCAACCTGGGCTAGAGGAAAGTGTGCCTGCCCATGGCAGGAGGGCTGGAATTAAATGATTTTTGAGCTGGAAGATCCTAAAAATGCAGTTTCATTTTATAGATTATTAAAACCATTATTTACTCTTTATTTGACTTCATGTGTTACACTGTCTCTGCCAAGAGCTTTGATAAGTGTGAGGACTCTGAGTCAATTATATCATCTGAAAGAATAAAGCTTTAAAATGTGAAATAAATAGGAATGGAGGCCATTTGTCATTATATCAGATTCTGATTATTTTTTGTTAATAATCTGGTTTTATCCAAGAATAGGGTGTAAACAAGTGAACCAATTTGTCCAGACAGGTGGGAGATGAGAGAATCAAGCTCAGAGTTCTCATCTTAAGAGTTATCAGAGGATTTATGAAAACCCTCAATTAGATAAAGCAAATTCACTTCAGAACAAAGAAAAGTTGACCAGGTCATGTAAAACAACAACTGAAGGGACAGTTTGTTCCTGAGTAGGTGATTAGGTCATTTCAGCAAATGAGAAAATGGAATAATTGTCCAGCCATCAAATGGCTGAACCCAACATGAAAAACATTCACTCTCATTTTTACTGATGGACCAACTCCCAAATCCATAATAAGGTAACAAATGAAGCACTCTGGTCACCCAGCACAATGTTTTAAAGGATAAAAAATCAGGATTATTCCTTCTGTACATAGACAGCTTTACCTTTTCCTCTGTCCCTCTTTCCTCCTCTGTCCTTCCTGTAAGCAGGGCAGGCTCAGGGTGGCAGCAGCAGGAATTTCCCCATGGAAAGGGAGCTCAGGGGTTGGAGCTGCCCAGGGAGGTTTGGGGTCCCCATCCCTGCAGGTGGCACCTGGAGGTGGCATCAGGGTGACAAGGTGGGGACAGGGCACAGCTGGGACTGCAGGGGCTGGGAGGGATTTTCCAGCCCCAGGATTTGGGATCCTGGGATGCTTTCCACATCATCCCTGGAGCTTCAGAGGAAACTGCCCCTTCTCCAGGAGCACTGCTCCAGCTGAGCCACATCTGCCCCTGCAGGAGGATGCAGCCACCATGGAATGGGACTGCTGCCAACACCCTGACTGCCTGACGGGTGTCAGCTTGGATTCTGACTCTGGCAGGGTTTGGGATTGTTCTGTGGAATACTGCATTGCTATTTGAATTTTCCTAGTAAATGAACTGTTATTCCTAATTCCCATCTCTTTGCCTGAGAGCTGCTTAATTTCAAAATCATGATAATAATTTGGAGGGAGGGGGTTTACATTCTCCATTTCAGAGAGAAGCTCCTGCCTGTATTGGCAGACACCTGTCCTCAAACCAGGACAATTCACTCCTCACAAACTCCCTGGTCAGATTTGGGCCTGTTCCAAGTAGCACAGAGCCAAGTTTGGACTTTTGGGGATACCAGAGCTTGGGGAATGAGAGGTTTAAGCACAGGGATGCAATGTGAGGTTCCACCTCCCTGGGGACCTGGTCCTTGTTCCTGTTTCATGTGATCCCAAGCCAGGCAGGCAGGATCATCCCTCCTCTTGGAAAGAATCCATCCAGGGAAGGATGAGCTGCTGATCTGCTTGCATGACTGAAAGCAATCACCCTTCTCAAACAAATAAATAAACAAACAAACAAACCCTTGGTAATTAAAAGAACTTCATTAAGGTTGCAAAGTCAAGGCTCAGAAATTGGACATTTTCAGACACTTGTGCAACTTTTATTTGCAGCCTTTTTGTGCTGCCTCAGGACAGCTTTCACAGCTGGTTTTTTAAATTATTTTTTTTTTCTTTTTTCTTTTCTTTTATTTTTTTTTTTTGTTCCCTGAGCTGCTGCTTCCTCCAGCACAGGATGGGGCTGCACACAAGTAATGAGGAGTTGAGCTCTGTGCTCAGCCTTGCTCGTTGCACAACCCAGAGCCTGCCCTGCAGATATGGGATATCAGTTTCCTCATTGCCTTTCCTGTGGTAAGGTGGCCTCAAAGAGGCTCCAAAAAATGGATTTTTAACTCTTTGTGCCCTGCTGGAGGGAGAGGTTGCAACACCCTTGTTTTAAAACACCCCCCAAGAACATCAGATCCAGCCTTTGGCCAATCTCCACTGACAAAGAACATTCAGAAATTTGAATTTCCCATTTCTGAGAGATTTATTTTTCAGCCTTCTTATCACTGATACCAACATCCAAGAAGAGACTGAACTTCAATTGAAGTTCTGGGTTTCAACATTGTGGCAACCACAATTGGTTTGGCCTGTGGAAAATGAGGAATTCAGGAGTTGGGATAAATCAGAGACATCAGCAGGAACCCTGTGGCACAGGCAGGAGCAGAACTGAATTTGCCCAAGGCAGCAGTGAGGCTTTTCTGCTCTTCTGCTCTTTTCTCCTCTTCTGCTTCCCTGACTCATTGGCTTCATATTTTCCAGATGTCTTCTGACTTTATCCTACCTTACCCCCTGCCTTGGTTCATTCCCAGATTTGTTGTTATGGGAAAGATCCAGGGATGAATTTGCCAGGTCGAGACCCCAAATTAAGCTCAAACTTCTTTACAGACCTGGAATTCCAACCTCTTGGAATTGAGCAACCTGGATTTCTAATCCAATTTCAAGCCCAGACACTCTTGCTCAGAGCTAGATGCCTCTTACAAAATCCAAGATAAATTGTTTTAATTGCAGCAGATAAATGGTCTTAATTACAGCAGCCCCTGCTTTCTCAATGCTTGCAAGATGGTTATTCCTGGAAGGGGAGGAAAAAGGGAGAATTCCCAGAGTTTGGGGGGCAGAGATGGGGAGAAAGGAGCTGTTTGTGGAGTGGTTTGAGACAAATGAAATTCCAAGAGCTGATGGAAAGGGATCTTCCAGTGGGGTTAATGCAGGAAAAACAGGGAACAGGCAGGACCAGGAGCTGGGGAGGACCTGGAAAAACCTTTTCCTGGGGCACTCATGGGGGTTTAGGATCACAGGGAATTCCAGCTCTGTGAGACCTTTCAGGGAAATGGGGTCCTGAACTGGCTGTCCCCTGCACATTGGGATTTTCAAAGCAATCCCAAATAATCATTGGATGGTTTGGGCTGGAAAAGAACTTAAATATCCCCCAGTTCCAACCCCATGGGAACAACAGGGCAAAGCTGGGACTTTTGGGAAGGATCATCTTCTAAACATGAAGAACAAACACAGGGAGGTCCAGAGAGTCACTTTTCCCCCTCGGTAAATATTTTTTATTAGTTCTAAAAATAAAACTGCTTTAGACAGCTACCTAAGCAACCCAGACTCAACAAATCTCCTTTTTACGTGGAAAAAAAGAAAATTTCCTGCCTGTGGTTTGCTTGCAGCCACTGTTATCTCTTTAATAGACACTGAGCTAAGCAAGAAAAATAGAATAAAAAAAAGCAGATTTTTGTTCTTTTGCACAGCACAGGACAGGCATATTCTCTTCTGCAGTGACCTTAGAAGTCCCTGTGTTTTATTAATTGCTAGTTTGCTATTTCTCTGAGGAGAAATAAGTGGAAAATAAGTTTTTGATGTTTAATATAAGAAAGGAAAATAGCCCTTCAGTTCAAAAGCCTGGAGTCAGCCCAGAGTGACTAAATTTGCTCTCCCACAATCAGGAATGAGAAGATGGACCTCACATCCCGTTTGTGGCCCAGGCCAGACTCCACAAGGCCAGCTGGCCCACCCCAGATTTTCCTGGTGGCCACCAAAATTTGCTCCTGAGCTTTGCAGAGCTCTTGGCCAGACCCAGGCAATCCCTTTTCAGCAGGAACAGAATCCCAAGCAGGATTAAAACCAGAAATTAAAAGATGGATCTCTCATCCCATTTGTGGCCCAGGCCAGACTCCACAAGGCCAGCTGGCCCACCCCAGATTTTCCTGGTGGCCACCAAAATTTGCTCCTGAACTTTGCAGAGCCAGACCAAGGCAATCCCTTTCCAGCAGGAGCAGAATCCCAAACAGGATTAAAACCAAGAATTAAAAGATGGATCTCTCATCCCATTTGTGGCCCATTCCAGCTCTTGCTGGTGGCCACCAAAATTTACTCCTGAGCTTTGCAGAGCTCTTGGCCAGACCAAGACAATCCCTTTTCAGCAGGAGAAGAATCTCAAGCAGGATTAAGACCAGGAATTAGAAGATGAATATCACATCCCATTTGTGGCCCATCCCAGATTTTCCTGGTGGCCACCTAAATTTGCTCCTGAACTTTGCAGAGCCAGACCCAGGCAATCCCTTTTCAGCAGGAACAGAATCCCAAGCAGGATTAAAACCAGGAATTGAAAGATGGATCTCTCATTCCATTTGTGGCCCAGGCCAGACTCCACAAGGCCAGCTGGCCCACCCCAGATTTTCCTGGTGGCCACCAAAATTTGCTCCTGAACTTTGCAGAGCCAGACCAAGGCAATCCCTTTCCAGCAGGAGCAGAATCCCAAACAGGATTAAAACCAAGAATTAAAAGATGGATCTCTCATCCCATTTTTTGGCCCGTTCTAGCTCTTGCTGGTGGCCACCTAAATTTGCTCCTGAGCTTTTCAGACCTCTTGGCCAGACCAGGGCAATCCCTCAGCAGGAGCAGAATTCCAAGCAGGATTAAAACCAAGAATTAAAAGATGGATCTCTCATCCCATTTGTGGCCCATTCCAGCTCTTGCTGGTGGCCACAAGGTAAATTGGCCTATCCCAAATTTTCCTGGTGGCCACCAAAATTTGATCCTGAGTTTTGCAGAGCCAGACCCAGACAATCCCTTTTCAGCAGGAGCAGAATCCCAAGCAGGATTAAAACCAGGAATTAGAGGATGAATATCACATCCCATTTGTGACCCATTCCAGCTCTTGCTGGTGGCCACCAAAATTTGCTCCTGAGCCTTGCAAAGCCAGACCAAGGCAATCCCTTTTCAGCAGGAGCAGAATCCCAAACAGGATTAAAACCAAGAATTAAAAGATGGAATTCCCATCCCATTTGTGACCCATTCCAGCTCTTGCTGGTGGCCACTAAATTTGCTCCTGAGCTTTGCAGAGCTCTTGGCCAGACCCAGACAATCCCTTTCCAGCAGGAGCAGAATCCCAAGCAATGCAGACCCTGTCAGTCTAAATCTGGAGCAGGGCAGCTTGCTGGGAATCATTTCCAGTAAGGGAGGATGTTTCCTCAGCAGTTTTCGAGCTGGCTCTGACTCAGGCATTCTCCTGGGAGCCCACTGAAGTGGTCATTAGGGAGGCAGCAAAAAGGCAGCGAGGAATTTCGGAACAAAGCCGCTCGTCCTGGATAAAAGAGCTCCGGAGAATCCTCCTGGCCGTGGGCTCCGGGGTTTTATTGATGCTGCTAAAAAAGCAGCGCTGGAACCATCCTGTTATCTGAAAGATGCTGCATTGTGCTCGTTCCAGCACTGGGCTGGTAAATGCTGGGCTCAAAGCAACCCTAATTAAATGTTCCGGGTCGATTAACACCCTCCGTTCAACACAGCGATCGATGGGGGAAGGCTGAGCTGCTAAAGCCAGGATTTGCTAAGCCAGGTCTTCTCCCAAGCTTAGAGCAGAGGGATTGTGTCCAGCAAAGAGCCTGGGCAACAAAGTTCAGGCTTAAGAGAGAAAAAAAAAAATGTTTCTCCATCTCTGGTTTTCAACGTTTTGTCAGTGCAGGTGTCAAGGTAAATTTTTTTTTATGGGTTAGTCGTGGTGGGATGTTTAAAAAAAATCAGGTTTTAATCATGTTCTGAACACAGAGATTTCTTGAGGAGTCATGGTTGGGGACATTAATACAGCTAAACCTGAGTCACAGCTTAAGAGCAAGACTGGACTGAGCAGAGAGTGTCACAGGCAGCTGAACTTTGGGTTTCCAGTTCAATTTACCCAATTTGTGGCTGCTCCTGATCCATGAAGGGCACAGATCTGCTCCCAGGGGGCTGGGATGTCCCAAAGCCTTTCCTCATCTCTGCAAGCCCCAGGTGGTGCAGAGAGATGAGGATAATGTGAAATATATTTAAATAGGGAGAAACTGCTCTCTTGGATCCCTGCAAGTGCCCAAGGCCAGGTTAAAACATCTGGGACAGCGGGAGGTGTCCCTGCCATGGCAGGGGTGGAATGAGATCCTTGAGATCCCCCCAACCCAAAAACATTTTGGGATTTGCTGATTCTCAAGGTCTCCCTCACTGACCCCTCTGTGCAAGGCTCAGGCTCCAAGCAGGAATTTTCTTCCTTTGGAGACTGATCCTTATCATGAATTTCCAGCCTCTCTGTTGGATGTTTACTGCCCACTGAATCACAATTCTGTGCTTTCCTGAATAAACAAGACCTGTCATGACTGAGCTCCTGGCTGAGGGATGGATCAAATTCTTTTGGGATTGCAAATTTGCTTCCTGGGCACGCTGGCCTGGTGCTCAGTGGGGGGAAAAAAAGCCTGGAAAAGTGGCAGGAAGCCACACGGGGAGAAATCCCACATGGAAAAAAAAAAAAAAAAAAGTTGGGTGGATGTTGAGTGAATTTAATTCAGAAGAACAGAATTCTGAGTTTTATTCAGAAAGTTCAGGTGCTGTGCACTGAAAAATGAATCAGCTCCTCAGGTTTGTTCATGGAGGGGCTCAGAGTAGGGGAGCTGGAATTCCACAAAAACATTACATCAGGAGGATATGGCAGAGTTTTCTCTGCCCTCAAAACTGACTTTCCTTGGAAAGCTGGATGTTCCCTACAGGTTTTTATTCCACACCCTCCTCTCTGATGATGCTCCCTGTCATTATTGTTGCTGTAACTTCACATTTTCTTGTTCTTCATCTCTTTCTCCTTCAAGCAAGGCCCCAAGAATTTCTCCTGCCCAGGAAATCCTTACCAAATATGCACAAAAAAAATCATTTTTTTAAAGCTGACCTAATCAAATATGCACAAAAAAGGAATTTTTTAACCTGATCTAACTCTAAACTTCTATTTTAAGCTATTAAACCCAGTCCAATAACCAACTTTTTGGACCAACCAACCCAGTGCACCTGAAATTATCCCTGCTGCTACTTGTTTGGAAAAAATAATATCCTGCAATGAATTACACATAATTATTGACCCTGGAGTATAAATAATGAAGGTAGGAAGCTTTTAAAATGTACATTATTAAACTGGTAGAATGCTTAGTGCTAGACAGACATCAGTGGTTTAGCAATTAAATGCACATTTATGAATCCCTTCTAAATAGAGATTATAAATCCAAAAATTTCAGTTTTAAGATAATTTTTAAAAAAACAGAGCCAGGGCACTAAATTGTCTTTGAGCTGTGCAATCTTTAATTTCAAATTCTATATTATATATAATAAATATAGAAAATTAAATTAAAATCAATATTAATAGTTTAAAAATTCAAAATAAAAATAAACCTAAGTAATAAAAATAGAAATTATTTAAAATAAAAGAACCCCACACATACAGCAGCTTCTTTTAGGGTTTGTTGCAAGGGAATGGAAAATAATTTTATTTAATCTGCTGGAATTTTCCAGGTCCAACCTGGCCTTGGGCACTGCCAGGGATCCAGGGAGCAGCCACAGCTGCTCTGGGAATTCCATCCCAGCCCCTGCCAGGGAACAATTCCTGCCCAAAATCCCTTCCATCCCTGCACTCTGGCAGTTTAAAACCATTTCCCTCCATTCCATCACTCTCTGCCTGTTTAAAATTCCCTCTAGCTATTTTATTTTATTTTATTTTATTTTATTTTATTTTATTTTATTTTATTTTATTTTATTTTATTTTATTTCATTTTATTTACTTTATTCTTATTTTATATTTTCTTATTTTATATTTTCTTTTTCAAATTTTATTTTATACTTTAGTTTAGTTTAGTTTAGTTTCATTTATTTTATATTTCATTTTATTTTTATTTTATTTTATCCACTGCAGTTGTTATTTGAAATGCCCCAAATCCTGATGTTTCCACGTGAGAAAAGCCAGCCTGGTCCCTCTGAATTTCCCCTCAATTCCAGGAGAGGGAGGCCTGGGAGAGGGGATGCACCTGCCCCTACTCCTGGGGAGGGAATTCTCCAGGGGAGCTGGAGAAAAGCTGGAATTGGGGTGGGCTCCTTGTGTGATATTGCTTTTTTATTTTTTTCCTGCCAGATTAAAAGCCTGAGAGATGTTATTTTTTGTTTGGGTTCAGAAGTTTATTAATTTTTATCTGTATTACATTCTCACAGACTGGGAGTTCCACAGCCACAAGTTAAAAATGGAGACATATCTCAATTTTTACCAGGCCTTTTAAGGCCAAACTGGCTAATTAAAAATGAGCACCTCAATTATTTTTACTTTTAACCCAATAACCAACCACTTGTGGATTCCTTCATCTAATTACAAAAGATCACCCAGACCCATGAAGAAGGTGAAGAAAAAGAACAAGCCTCCACCCTAAAAACTTCTATCTTGTTTTCCATATATTACTATATCCTAAAACTTTAAATTTTAAATTTTCCACCCTGTGATATCACACACTTCTATTCAAACTGCACACCCATGATCCCAGTTCTGTTACTCAGTTTTGGAAGCCTTCAGGTCAAAAGCAGTTTTTTCTTAGAGGTCAGCACAGAAAGTTGAAAATTCTCATTTTCCAGGCTTCCAAGAGTGTGGCATCACCTGATTGCTCCATCCCTGGCTGGAATTCCTTGTGCCTGTAAATTCACACAGTGCCTGGTAATCAACATTTTGGGAATCACAAATTCCTGGTTCACAGGACCTCTGGTTTTCCCACACTCAGGCTGTGTGGTCATCAGGCACAACTCAGCCCTTCCTTTGTGCCAGGACATTTGACCTCTCCCTGTGTCTGCAAAAAAATCTGGGAATATTTCAATATTTCCTGGATGAGCGAGGTGCCAGCCCTGCAGACATTTTGCAACAGAGTTTTCCTATGAGAATTAGGAATGAAGTTTTTCTTGGAGCCAAAGTCTATTAGTTTAGATTTCCATTTTTTTTTTTTTTTTTTTTTTAAATTCCTGCCTTTTTTGTTCCCAGCTTCTTCCACTCCTGGCACTCAGCTGCATTACTCAGCTTTTGAGCTGCCAGACTGGGATGTTGGTGGAAGCAACTCTCAGCTCCCAGGAGGTGACATGGAGAGCCCCATTCCCTCTTCCTGAGGTCAGAAATTGCAGGATTCAGCTCATTTATGGGAAAGATTTTTAAGATGTGTTGCCTGAGGAGCTGGTCTTGCCAATCCCCAATGCCACTGCCATTCCTGAGTTCTCAATAACAACTTGAACACTGTGGAAAAATCAGATTTTCCCATTCTATTGCTGAGCTCAGTTATATCCCTGCTGCCATTTTTCCAGCAGTTCCCTGGCTGCTTTGTCCAGTGGAAATCTTCATTATCAGAAGCCCAAATTCCCTCCCAGCAGCTCTCAGAGGTCACTTATAGGACATTTATATCCTGACCTTAAAGCTGCTCCAGCCTCGTTGGTGTCATTGCAATAAACTGCTTTTCCCACCCTGAGGGTGCAATCCCACAGCTGCAAAGATATTGATATAAATAAATTCCTGGCTGCATCCACAGCAGGTGAGAGGAGGAAAGAAATTGGGATTGGGATTGGGATTGGGGTTGGGATTGAGATTGAGATTGAGATTGAGATTGAGATTGAGATTGAGATTGAGATTGAGATTCCTCATCACACTTAATCTTGCTTTGTTAAGATGAATTTAAACTGTATAAATATTGATGAGAAACAAATTATCACCTCTCCACCATCTTTAAATAACCTGTGTAAGGGTGACCTGCCTGCTCACTCTGCTCCTGTGACCTGACAGCACCAGGGAGAGGCTGGAGCTGTGCCAGGGGGGATTTGGGATGGATTTTAGGGCAAGGTTCTTCCCCCAGAGGTCCTGGGCACTGCCCAGGCTCCCAGGGAATGGGCACAGCCAGAGCTCCAGGAGCTGCCAGGGATGCCCAGGCTGGGATTTTGGGGGGGTCTGTGACTGGATGACCCCTGTGGTTCCCTCCCAGTTCTGGATATTCCATAATTCTGTAGTCCTAATACCCTGGAAAACAACTCAACTGGAAATAGACCTTTGCTTATGGACAACTGATCCAAAATCCTGCTCTGATGGAGATTTCATGGGACTATCAGCCTGCACTAATGCCTTGCTGTGACTCAGGCAGCCACAGAGTCCCTTCCTGGGCAGGGCAGGATCTGCAGACAGCTCCAAAGCCTTCTCAGCTGCTCTGTCCTCTGGTTTTTCCTGTTCTGGACAAACAGGTGATTTTTTTTTCCTCCTCACTGATCATTCATTGCCAGAGTGTCTGGTTTGGATCTTGGTGCATCATCAAACACCCACATTCCCCCCCTGCTGAGTCAGGGGAGCTGGAGGGAGAAAAGATGAGCTGCACCAGTGGGGATTTACTGAGGCAAGATGGAAAGACCTGGTGGACAAATAACAAATGAAAAGCTGTCCCTAGGGATCACATGCTGGTTAGCCACTCCCCATGTGCAGCAAGGCACCCTTTTCCCATCCTTTTCCCACCCTTTTCCCATCCTTTTCCCATCCTTTTCCCATCCTTTTCCCATTCTTTTCCCATCCTTTTCCCATCCTGTTCCCATCCTTTTCCCATCCTTTTCCCATCCTTTTCCCATTCTTTTCCCGTCCTTTTCCCATCCTTTTCCCATCCTTTCCCATCCTTTTCCCATCCTTTTCCCATCCTTTTCCCATCCTTCTCCCAACCCTGATCCCGGTGGATGCTGCCCCTTCCCTCCTCCCACCCACAGAGAAGTTGTCCTGTGTGTTGGCCCAGCGTGGAGATGAGGAAATCCTCCTCATGACCACCAGAAGGGCCCGTGGGAGCTGCCAGAGGCCACAAAAGGAGGGGATCTCACTCACTTTGTTGGCAAAGAAACATCTTTTCCTTGACTAAAAACGTCCATGAGAAAGAGTCTGATTTGGAGTTAATAACCCAAAGGCTTTGTGAGAACACAGCGAGGGCAGAAAGCTCTGGAGCCTCCTGGTCTGGGATAAAACAGAGGAAGAGGATTTCCAGAATACTCCAGGGTGTTCTTTTATGCTGCACACGGGGTTTTTCCTACAAAACCCAGCGTGTGCTGTGCAGAGGGAAGCCAAGGCAGAGCAAACCATGGAGGTCATGGCTCCAATCCTGTGGGAAGCCACTCTGCAAAGAGAAAATTTAAGGTAAATATCTGCTGTTGATAAACATTTGGGGCATATTTAAGGCCACCACTGTTCCTTGGGTGCCCTTTGCTGGTGTAAATAAACTTCAGCTCGGTTTGTGGCAAACCTCAAATATTTGACTCCAGGCTCAGCAGTTATGAATCTGTTCCTGTGCATGGGGTTTAACACTGCCTGATATGTGAAATCCTTCCTGAAATCCCAATATTTCCCAGTGACAGAGGGTTAGAGGAGCCTCCTCTAAGGTGGCTCTGCTGAACATCCATCCCACTCCAAGGAAAATGTCATCACCTCCTTGTTGGATACTGCTGAGGACCAGGGGAAAAGCAGCCTTGGGTTTCTCAGCCTGCTCAAGGACAAGAAACTGTAACAATGATTAACTCCTGTAGTTAATCTCTGATCACAGAGCCATGTGTGTGCTATGGGATGTTTTGCAGAAAGCATGATTTCAAAGAGGTGTTGCCTTCTTGGACCAATGAGTTTTTCTATTCTGTTTTGCACGTACTGCAATATATATGTGAGGTTCTCAGACCTCCAGTGCTCTAGGCACCAACTCCAGAGCTCTTAGGCTCCTACTTTGTCAGGTTATCTTAAATAAGCAAGCAGCTAATAATTTAAAAGGTTATTTATTACAAAGCACATCTTGTTACAAAGCACTTCAGTCTCAACAGGCAAGCAGACAAGCAATAGCAAAGCAGTAGCAATAAGCAAATGGCTAAAAGCAACAACTGTTCCCCAGTACAAACTCTTATACAGGATTTTTCCAACAAGCTAAGATGCAAACTCAGACCACCACTCCTTAACCTATTAGAATTCCAGTTTCTTAGCACACCAGGTTATGTATAAAACTATGGATACAACCCATATCTGAAAAACGACAGCAATATTCTTACTATAGCTCTATTATGTCTATGTCCTGTCTATAACTGTGCTCCTGGAGCCTCCACTGAAGATATCAGTGTGATTCAACCTTCACTAGAACTCTCCCTGCTACTCTGGCATTTGAAACCTTTCACTTACTAAAAGCATTAGAAGTCACTCTAAAACTTACTAATTTACTGACTTAAATGCCTACTTTATGTGTGAGTGGCTTAATGTACTTCAATCCATCCCAAGGCTTTAATTCAATCCCTGCACTCTGATTTCTCTCTGAAGAATTCAGAGACCCCTGACTCACTGACTCCAACATATATAAGTGTAGTGTTTCTTTAAATAAAGCTCTTTTTGCTTCTCCATTACACGAGGAACTTTGTTGCATTATCCTTTCCGCTGCTCCTCTAGCCAAAATGCAACACCTCCTCTCCATTCCATCAGTTTTATTCATTTCCATGATAATTCTGGGAGGGATACAACCCTGCAGACACCAGGTGTGTGTCTTTGCCCGAGGCAGGGAAAGGGCACATCCCTACAAAACCCAACTGAAGCCTCCTGGAGTGAGTGAGTGTTTTCATCACCTGATTTTTGGGAGCACAAGGAACGCTCAGGAGCTACAGTTCTGGAAATTTCCGAGCAAAGCCAGATGGATCTCAGATTCCTTGGCTCTGAGGTGCCTGGATTGTGCAAAGCTGGTGGCTGCATTGCTGGAAAATACAAAATTGATCAGCACAGGGGGTTCTTTGTCTCCTCTGCTTGGAATTATGAGCAGGAAGAAAGCAGAAGTAGCAGCAGTTTCACCCTGGCCACTGCAGGTTGGGAATGTTTTTGGGAGAAATCTGGCTCCCTGCAGCTGCTAAGAGGGCAGTGGAAATGGGAATTAATGGGAAAATAGTCCACAACAATATTTAGTGTGTGTGACAGCCATGCCTGTGCTTCAATGGACATAAAATCATGGAATTCCAGAATGATTTGGGTTGGAAGGGGCAACAAAGATCATCTCACCCCATGGGACACCTTCCCCTGCCCCAGGCTGCTCCAGCCCCAGTGTCCAGCCTGGAACTGAACATTCCAGGGATCCAGGGGCAGCCACAGCTGCTCTGGGAATTCCACCCCAGCTCCTCCCAGGGAACAATTCCTAATTCCCAACATCCCACCAAACCCTACTCTGGAGCCATTCCCTGTGTCCTGTCCCTCCATTCCCTGTGTCCTGTCCCTCTCCAGCTCTCCTGGATCCCTTCAGGCCCTGCCAGGGGCTCTGAGCTCTCCCTGGAGCTTCTCCTGTCCAGGTGTCACCCCCAGTTCTCCCAGAACTGTGGGATCATGGTCATCCTGCTCCATCCCTTTTAAAAGTCTCTCTCCACATTTCTTGAGCTGAAATTCCAGCTATGGAAATCCCAAATTCAGTTCCTCCAGCTCTTTCTAGCCCACCACTGGAATTTGGAATTCAGTGTTTTCCCAGTGTGTCCCCAGGGTGCTGAGGGTGCTAAGGGATGTCCCTGCAGCCACTCCAGCTGTGGTGACTCCAGCAGAATTTAATTTAATCCCTGTAAGCCCAGCCCAGTGAGCTGTGCCTGCTGTGGGCACTCAGAGCTCTGGGCTGGTGACAAGGTGGGAATTGGGCACAACTCGATGATCCTGGAGGGCTTTTCCAACCTAAATATTTCTGTGATATTTTGGTCTTGGTCCTTCTTGGGGTCAGGTTTATCTGCAGGGAGATGTGCCCACCTCAGGGAAATTTGGAGGGAAATTGTCCCCTCTGGAAGCTCTTCCACGTGGCAGAAAATGCTTTAAAGCCAGAGTGACCTGGAAATCAGGATTTCCAGCAGAATCCCTCAAATTAACCTTTCATCCCATCACTCAGAGGATGCTGCTCTAAAAAGAGGCAGAAATTGTCTTGAGCAACACAAAACCAAAACCTTTGGCTCAACGAGTTTTGCTGGTCCCCTTTCACGTATTTAATTTCATGTTTTTGGCAACATAATCACAATAAAACTGAACTCTCCTGTTCCCTGTGCAAAAATTTGGAGCCACGTAGATGTTCCTTCCCGCCAGTCCACTCCACGCTTCATTTCTAATTCCCGATTTTTCTCTGGAAATGGAAGGAAGTGCAAACCCTCAGGAGCAGCCAGTGCCAGGAAACCACTTTAAAAAAAAACCCAAAAAGACCAACAAGCTGCTCTTTCAGCTGGCCAAGGTTAAAATATCTGGCTCCTTCTCCAGATTTTTATTGGGAATTCTGTCCCGGACACCTCCAGCTCTCTGTTCTCCCTGGGAGGGATGAATAGCTGCAGTTTTTGGGAATGTTCTCCTCCCTTATTTCCTGGCAGGTAGAGGCAGCTCTGGAACGATTCTGAGGAATCTTTGCACCGTCAACAACAGCCAAAATCTTCCTGAGGATGACAAATTTTTGTCCTACTGAGCTTTTGTTTTTGTTGAGGAAATGGTGCAAAATGTTCAGTAAATGACACGTTGGATGTGGAGGTGACCCCAAAATTTGTCTGTTCAGTGGAGCAGATGAGCCTCCACTAAACTTGATGGTGCAACAGCAGCTTGGAGGCTGAGACAGAGCACAAAGAAACTCTGAATTTTAAGAAAAATCAAATTTAGAGCACCACAGGAGGCAGAGAAACTGCTGGAGTTCCTGGATGTGATATAACTCTGTTGGCCTGGCTCATCCTGAGGTGCTCCTCTGGGATGAGCTGAACCACCAGGATTCACAAAGTTCTCAGAATACACATAAATTATACAAAAAACTCCCAAATTCTGACACTGGCTAGGCAGAAAGAAATCTGCAGGTGGTCTTGGAAGAGGTGATTTGCCAGACTGGGGATTTGGGAACACCCACATCTATGTCCTCAAGCAGAACAGAAACTCTGCCCTGTAGGAAAAAACAGGATTCCAAAGCAGGAAAAGGCAGCTCGTGGTTTATGAATTCCAGAAAATTGCAGCTCATTTGACGAAAATGCAGAAATTCTGGTCGTTAAATCTGAGTAAGAGCGAAATTGGTGTTGCCTGGCTCTTGGCAGGATCCTGACAGAGGATTCCAAGGAAAACAAGAGTTCCCATCACCAGGAGGGTCCTCCCAGCTTCCAGCAATGGGTGACTCCTCAAATCCTTCAGCCAAAGTTGGATTACACCGTGGTGTGAAATGATATTTATTGAATTTTTCCTTATATCTTTTCCAATTCGCATTTCTGACATTCAGTTCAGTTCCAGAGAGTTCTGCATCTGAATATGAAGAAGATTTGTCTCTTTTTTAAATTTGTTCTGATGATTACAGAGGTGAACATGACCAGGAATGCCAAAGATCCTGAGTGAGTCTTTCCAGTTACTAATCTATTCCAAAAAGTGCCATTCATTTTTTTGGGACACCTCTTCTTAGCACATGAAGAATTTGGAGAACTGGAAGAGGTTTAATAACCTGTGTTATTTCCTAATTTTTTTTTCTATAAACAACTGTTGATTCAGTCAGCCTTAATTTGGGAATTTTAAGGAGTTGCTTTGAAATTCAGGTTGAAGAGCATTATTTTAGTGCTGGAATGAACTTAGCTTGAAGCTGTGAAGTTCCAAGTAAAAAAGCTTTGAAGTAAAACCCAAGCTTTCCCAACATTTTGGCTCCAAAAACCTGAGACAATGAAGGTGTTTTCCTTACAAAATCTTCTTGTATCTTGTTGATAAATATTCTAACAAATAACTTTCTGTTTGATTATCTCACCTTATATCAAGACAAACATTAATCATGTTGTGAATAAGTTTTATTTTGCTAATTAGCTGCGTGGACTTATATCTTCATCTTTTACACAGGGATGCAGAAAGTCAGATGGGCCACAAAATTCCAGATCTTTTATGATGGAGAAGAAAAGGTTGTGTGAGGATCTTACAACAACTTTCAGTATCTGGAGGGGCTGCAGGGAAGCTGGAGAAGGACAATTCCCGAGGAACTGGAGTGATGGGACAAGAGAGAATGGATTCAAATTGACAAAGGGCAGGGCTGGATGGGATTTTGGGCAGGAATTGTTCCCCGGGACGGTGGGCAGGGGCTGGGATGGAATTCCCAGAGCAGCTGTGACTGCCCCTGGAATGTTCAGTTCCAGGTTGGACATTGGGGCTGGAGCAGCCTGGGACAGTGGGAGGTGTCCCTGCCATGGCTGGGGTGGCACTGGGTGACCTTTGGTCCCTTCCAACCCAAACCATTCTGTGATTCCACGATTTTATTCCAATAGTCACTGATGTATTTAGGTGCTCTTTCTCATCAGACTCATATTTAAAGTGGGAAGAACAACATATTTTAGTTTTTCCAAGGATGACATCTGCATTTCCACTTGTTTAGAAACCTCTCTGGGTGACCTGTGCTGTTTGTCTGGAGTTGCTGTTGGTTTTATCAGACTGTTCCTCACATCAGGGCTTTTCCAGGAATTCTGGAGCCTCCATCTGTGGCTGAAGGTGAGAGCAGCACCTGGAGGAGCCGAGCAGGGGGAGTTGGGAAGAGCAACCACCGGGATTGATCAGATCTCTGTGGTCAAACCTCCCGCCCCAGGGAGGCCCCTGGGCCACCCTGCACATGTCACCACTTCAGAGAGCAGGGGAAGCCACAGGACAAACTGTCACCTCAGCAGTCACACGGGAATGGGGCTCGTGCTCCGTGTTCTCCCACTGTCCTGGTTTGAAGGACAGGTGTCTGCCAATAAAGGCAGGAGCTTCTCTTTGAAATGGAGAATGTAAAGCCCCCTCCCTCCAAATTATTATTATAATTTTGAAATTAAGGGGCTCTCAGGCAAAGAGATGGGAATTAGGAATAACAGTTCTTTCACTAGGAAAATTCAAATAGCAATGCAGCATTACACAGAACAATCCCAAACCCTGCCAGAGTCAGAATCCAAGCTGACACCCGTCAGGCAGTCAGGGTGTTGGCAGCAGTCCCATTCCATGGTGGCTGCATCCCTCTGCAGGGGCAGATGTGGTTCAGCTGGAGCAGTGCTCCTGGAGAAGGGGCAGTTTCCTCTGAAGCTCCAGGGATGATGTGCAAAGGTCTGGTTTTCCTCTGGAATCCAGTGCAAAGAAGGTTCCTTGGTGTCCCAAATCTCAGTTTTTCTCTGTGTAGGAAAGGCTTGGCTCCTGCCCTGGCTGGAGCATCTCCCAGTGGGATGATGGAATTTTTCTCAGCCATGCCCTGGGACCCACTGGCCATGAACAGGAGATATCTCCTGGAGGGAGGATGGGCTGTGGGAAGATAAAGATGATTGCCCAGCTGGTTTAAAGCTGGCCCATGAGCAGATAATGTGTGCCAGGAGATCAGGGGCACTGCCCCACCTGGGGACAGAATTCACATTTCTGGCCACATCCTGTACTGCAACCCAAGACATCCACACTCCAAAGTGGAGGCTGATAACCCACAGAGATAAGGGCCTGACTCCAGCAGGGTGAAACACCTTTACTAACAAAGCTTTTCCTGAAGTCTGATATACCAAGGCACTGACAGGATATTTTCCTGATTAAAATTCCCATATTTAGGGCATTTAAATCCCCCTGTGGCATCACACCACTGATGGGTTTGTTATGGGGATGTGATTTTGCCAAAATGAGCAAACAGCTTTTCCCTCTTGGGTTCAGCCTTGGAGGAGCGAGGTTTCCTGAAGGGAAATTTGAGGAATGAGGATTCAGATCCTCTGTTATGCCAGATTTGGAGGGGATTTCACTGGAACACATCTCCCATGCAGTGCTGGGCAGGACAGGGAAGGTGGCAGAGGAGGAGGAGGAGGAGGAGGAGGAGGAGGAGGAGGAGGAGGAGGATTTACTTGTTCCCTGCTCTGCTCAGGCCAGGGCTTGGAGCAACCTGGAATAAAGGAAGGTGTCCCTACCCATGACAGATGATCTTTAAGGTCCTTTCCAACCCAAACCATTCTAAGATTTGAGGTTTCTAATCTCTAATCTGAACATTTGATGTTTCTCATCTCCAAAAGTGTGAACTGCCCTGGTTTTCTTCCTAACAGATAGGGTCCTGGCATCTAAGAACTGCCCAAAATTCATGACAAATTGAGTTCCATCACCTCTGGGGAACTTCCCAACACCTTCAGAAAACCAGAGGGGGCTCAGCAGCTCTGCCCCATCCTGAGGGAAAGCACATTGTCTCTTCTCCTGTCTCTTGCAGAAATCAAGGGGACTTTGAGGCACCAAAGCCAGGCTGAAAAATGGGGATTTCTCTCCTTTAATTCTGTTAAAGCTCCTCCTCTACCCACCCAGTCCTTCTGTGTCATTGTGACACATTTCCTAAGGGTCACCTTTCCTTCAGGAGCCAGAAGTGTCACCTACCTGTGACCAGAAGGTCACAAAGCCCATGACTGAGGGAGTCACCTTCTTTCACTGCTTCCCCTTCCTTGCATCCTCCAGAAATTTGTCTGGAGCCAGAACATAAGAAAATTAAAATATTCATTTCTGTAGCTCCGTTTAAGTGGGAGAAATGAGTAATTCAGCTTGTGAGAGGACAGTGGGAACCCTCTGATGTTTGCTTTCCAAACATCTCTGTGCCTCACCTGCCACAAGTTTCCCCATCATCCCTCTCATGGGAATCCCAGGACAGGAATGAGATTAATCCATACCCAGAGAAATCTCAATTCTTACTGGTTTTGCTTGGCAAACATCCTTTAAAGATATAAGATTTCCCAAAGAGGACAGAAATTCCCTCATCTTTGTGTGCACTGATGTCCAAATTTAAGCTGTTCTAGCAGTGACAGCTGCCCTGAAGAAAATAAACTTTATCCCCCCACAAAAAAGAAGCCCTAGGTGGAATTTGCTGCCTCAAAATACCTGAAATCAGACTGAAATGGTCAAAGTAGTAACTTTGTAATTGTAATTTGTACTAGAATTTTTTCATTTTTGTTTTTTGGAGAGTACTTCCCATCCTTTGATTTTTTTTCCATTTTTTGAATGTTCCTATAGGATCTGTTGCCAGTTTTGTGAGGACAATGATGGAAAATTTTCCTACTAAAATGTGACACTCACAACCCAATAGTGATGGTCAAACATTTCTGTCCCAATAGACAAATTACAACAAGTAATTATGAGCTGCTTTATCCCTTCAGAGATTTCCAGGATCCTGGAATTAGGGCTGGGAGGATCCTTCTTGCAGAAAGTTGCAAAATGAGGCCCTGAAGGGTGTGAGATGCTGAATCCAGAACCCTCCCAGTCAAGGAAAAGAGCTCTCAGGTCTCTTCCTGATTTTATTAAAATTTGTATATATTTTAATATTGCATTAATATTCCCTTCCTGGATTAATTGCCTGGAATTTATGGGATATAAATTTCCATTTCTTTTTCTGCCAAGTTGATGATACCCTGCAAACCCCAAAAATACAAAAGGGACAGAAGTTTTGCACAAAAATGAAAGCAAATGCTCCACTCTGGAATATCAGCATTTGCAGAGGACAATCCAAGATGAATTCCAGGCCACATTTTTGCATTCCTGTGAAAATTAATGTGGATTGCAACAGCTCAGCTGCAACTGGGTCTACACAGAGGAAACTCTAAATTCCAGCCTCTGACTAAATGATGGGATTTAGGGTAAATACAGTTGTTAAAACAAGTTTTTTTTAAAGCAGTCTGATTCATTTTAGCTTTTTTTTTCTTTCCTTGTTCCAGGCTTGACACAGCACAGGAATAAGGTGGATGTGAGACATCCAAGAAAAAACAGGCAGATTCCAAAGGAGGCAATCGATGAAGGAGATCTATATCTCATTCACATTGTTGAATAAATAATAACAGAGGAGGCCTAAAATTAGATTGGAGAAGAAACCTGACCTGGCCTGAACACAGGCTCCCTGCTGGACTGGAGAGTTGGGGTCTCAGCTGAAGACTTGAGGGATGGCTGGAGAAATCACAAATTGAATTTGGTTTGGATCCTTGCATCTTCAGCATTCTTACATCTCTCCATCCTAAAATTGGCTTTCACACAACTTTGTAAGAATTTTATACTTCTCTTATTTCCCACAAGCTGGGACTGGGAGTGGTGCTGGTCTGGCTCCTCCTGGTTGGGTCTGAGATGTTTGTTCCAGGGAAGGAGGGGATGGTGGTCCTGGAAATCCATCATTTCTGGAGAGAATCAAAATTTTGAGGTGATTTAGGGGATTTTTCTGTTTGCAGAAATTAATCTTAATCCCAGACTGGTTTGGGTTGGAATGGACCTTAAAGCTCATCTCATTCCACCCCTGCCATGGGCAGGGACACCTTCCACTGTCCCAGGCTGCTCCGAGTTCCATTTGGATCCTGAGCTAAAGAAAAATGGGAAAATTAGGATCTGAGGCCAAAAGTTGATAAATTCCCTAAATACCAGTGTTCTCCTGACAAAGGAGAAGGGTTCTGGTTCTGACACTGAGTAAACTGGAGCTGAAATCCCTGCTCCTAATTCATAGCAGGGCATGAAATTTAATTCCCTCCCCCTGCAGCCAGGAAGGGATAACTGATGTCTAAAATGCTTGGGAATGTTATCTTCAAAGTCTCCAAAATAACAAAGTTCACCTTTGCAACGATATTCCCTTTATTTTCATTTGTTTGACATGATCTGCTGAGTTTGACCCCAACTTCCAAACAAATTCAGATCCAGGGAGAATGTCCAGAGTTCTTTTTTCTGAAAATGCCATCTGGTCTGTATGGAATATTAAAGCCTTAAGTTATCCATGTCCAATATGTCCCACAGACAGAACTTTTCAAATGCTGGCCCACATTGGGCTTTTTATAAATCCTTTTATTGATATGAATCAATAATGACCAAACTTTTGGAGAAAGAGCAGTAAATACAACCATCAATCCCACTCCAATAGAATTGCCCAGAAGGTCAGATCACTTTGTCTCTGTCTGAGTGAAGAGGATGGAAAAAAAATATTTCAGGTGGGGAAGGGAGCTTTGGAAAGGATGGATTTAGAATCATGGAGTCATGGAATGGTTTGGGTTGGAATGAACCTTCAAAGATCTTCCCAAAATCTTGAGCTTTTCCCACCTTCTGGCAGCTTTAAATCTTGCTGCTCCTTTTGCAAAACCATTCCCATTTACAAGAATTGGTAATTGCTGAGTTTCCCATCATTTGGAAATGCCAATCTGCTTCATCCTGCTTTTCTTTAGGAGTGGGAAAAGCCTCTCAGTGCTGCCTGTGGAGTCAGCAGCTGGACAGAGCTCGCAGCAGGGGCTCTGAGGAAATATTATGGGAAACAACAAGTCCATGGCCAGAAATCTGGGAGAAGGATTAGGAGAAATCAAGGGAAAATTGTGGCTGAGAAAGTCTGAAAAAAACAAAGCTAAACCCAAAACCTCAGGATTTTAATCAGTTTAGGAATTTCTTGATTGCAAAAAGATGGAATTATTCATAAAACTGAAAAAATAAAATCCTTTAGGAAGAAGAAACACCTCAAAACAAGTTTTTTGTGTCTGGACAGAAACAGGAATTATACAAATAATAATTTGGAAAAGCAAATAATAATTTGAAGAGCAGCATCACTCACACAGAGGCAGAAAGAGATGATTCTAACCAGGTATCTGCTTCCTCTGGCTGAAGGATTTTAGATGGCTTATAATGGATTGCTAAAATGTGTGGCATGCTCATTACTGTCAAAATGAGTGGATAACTCTCAAGCAGCACAGATATTTTATTTATGAGCGAATAAAAGAATTTTATAGCTGCCTATCACCCATCTGCAATGCTGAAATGGAGTAAAATCAATTCAAAGTTAAAACAAAACAAGAAAAAATGGAGGGAGAGAAAACGATTCTTTTCAGTTTTGCTTCGGTTACTATTTTTGTTCTTTGATTTGTTTGTGCTTTGATTTGGAGCTTTTGACTATGATTGCTGCTTGGATTGAAAGGCAAATTGAAGTGTAGCAGCCAGGTTTAATAAAGAGATGTGCAGCGTCTCTGATGTATTTGAGGGAACCTTTGCTGCCTGTGGTTTTGTATATGGTTATGGTAAATAACCCTCACGCTGATTTTTGTGGTCTGCCCTTTGCTGTGGGTACTTGACCACCAGAGACTCGTTGAACCTAAATAACCCAAACCCATAGCCAGCCTCCAAGTGCCAGCACCCCAATAAATCCTGAGGAAACAGCCATGCCCCGGGTGAGGGAGAAGCTGAATTTGGGGAACAGCCCTGACAAAGGCCAGCTTTGTGTTCCTGGGGGTTGTCACTGCAAAATCCCCGTTTCCCCATGGCTGCTTCCTGCCAGCAATCCCAATAAATGAGCCCAAGAGGGAGACAGGCTGACAGGGCTGAGGCTGCAGCCCCTCCTGGGGGAGCAGCCCTGACGGGGGGCACTGAACCCGAACTGACGGAGCCGCAGCCCCGGGGCCCGGCAGGATCTGCACGTCCCTGGGGAATTCCTGCTGGCTCTGCTCCCCTCGAAACAGCAAATTAAAGCAGGGGGTCAGACTCCCTCAGAATATTGGCTTGAAGGTGCAGAACTCTTTGTGGGTTCGGCTGAGCTCTGCCAGAAAAAAGATCCTCCCTCATACATCCTCCCTTAAATATGCTCCATAATATACATATATATTTAGACGATTCCCCCTGTAAATATGCTCCATAAAATACATATATATTTAGGCAATTCCTCCTGTAAATATGCTCTATAATATATATATATATTTATGTAATTCCCCTGTAAATATGCTCTATAATATATATATTTAGGCATATTCCCACTGTAAATGTGCTCCATAATACATATAGATATAAATATAGATATAGATATAGATATAGATATAGATATAGATATAGATATAGATATAGATATAGATACATACACACACACACAAACACACACACACACACACACACACACACACACACACACACACACACACACACATATACATATACACATATATATATTTGGGCAATTCGCCCTTGTAAATATGATCCATAATATACATATATTTAGGCAATTCCCCCCTGTAAATATGCTCCATTATATATATACATATATATGTATGTATGTATGTATATTTAGGCATATTCCCCCTGTAAATATGCTCCAAAAATAAAGATATATTTAGGCATATTCCCCTGTAAGTATGCTCCATAATACATATATATTTATTCATATTCCCCCTGTAGATATGCTCCATAATATATATATATTCAGGCACATTCCCCCTGTAAATATGCTCCATAATATATATATATATTTAGGCAATTCCCCCTGTAAATATGCTCCATATTTTATATATATATATATATATAGGCATATTATCTCTGTAAATATGCTCCATAAAATATATAAATATTATTTATAAATAAAATATATATTATATAATATATATATAATGTCAAATATATATATTTAGGCACACACACACATCTTCCAATATATACACACCAACATCACCCTCTATATTCATGGATACACATCTGTGTACACATACATTTATTTTTCAGGCCAAAACAACAACCAAGGAGATGATTTTTTTCCACTCCCCAAGGTGAAAAACGTAGCTGGAAGTGCAATAAAAACACAAGCCACATGCAGAGGGTGGGGGGGTCTCCCTGAAATCTCCCTGAACTTTCAGGGGGGTGTCAGTCAGAGCCACACGCAGGCACTGAACCACAAAGTCAGAAGCACGACATGAGCAGGAAAAGGAACTCACTGAGTTCCTCCAGAGCGTGACATTTATGATTCATCTCACTATAAATTTGGGTCCATCTGAAGACAAGATTTTTTTCTCCTGTGGAAATTTCTCACATAACGTAAGGCTTCTGGGCTTAAAACAGAGGCTAAATTTTACAGCTATGATTTTTGGAAGCCTGGCTCCCTGTTAAATACAGATGTTTTCCAAGAGGGCAGCTGACTTGTAAAATAAATTCACTGCAGTGAAGGTGTTTGCTGAAAACCAGAAAATTTTCTGAATCCTGTTGGATGCAAAGGAGGGATGGTGGGGTTTTAGAAACAGCAGGGAAAAATGTCATCTTCTGACACTGCTTTTCTATTTTCACTTTTCCTCTTGCCTAAATGCCATCAGGTAAATAAGAGCATCTTTTTAGGAGGTTTAATTGATATCAGAGAACAACACTTAACACTAAAATGTAAAATGCAAAATGTAAAATCAAGGCATGATTGTCCTTGTCCTGCAACTTCTTGTGTAGCTCTAATTGGATATAAAGAGCTAATTATTCTTTTCTTTTCTCTTTTTCTTTTCTTTTCTTTTCTTTTCTTTTCTTTCTTTCTTTCTTTTCTTTCTTTCTTTCTTTCTTTCTTTCTTTCTTTCTTTCCTTTCCTTTTCCTTTTCCTTTCCTTTCCTTTCCTTTCCTTTCCTTTTTTCTTTTCTTTTCTTTTTCTTTTCTTTTTTCTTTTCTTCTGACTCTTTTTCCTCAGTTTAGGTGGGAAAAGATACAGTTTCCCAAGCCAGGCACGGCAGGGAAGAGAAATAATCACTGAGAGGGGCTGTTGACATACACAAGGAGCAAACACCTCTTGAGACCTCAAAAAGAAGATTTGGGAAGAGACCCCAAACTAAGATTTCCTCGATCAAAACCCCACAAAGACACAGTGAGAAGGTGGAGATATTAAACACTTAATTTCCTTGCTGATAACCTCATTTTTCAGCAGTTTTTTGTGGTTTCATCCTTCTTTGAGGAGGTCTCCAGTACGATGAGAGCTCTGGCAGACTCTGATGCTATCACACTTTTCTGCTCCGCTTCCAGGGAATAAAAACAAATCCCAGTTTAGAACAGAACCATCCTGAGCTGGCTCTGCAGAGTGCAGGTTCCCTCCCAAAGCTGCTCCTCTCCTGTTTTCCTCATCCCACTCTTTGTGCTCAGCCCCTTCCATTCTTTCCCTTCCAGCTGTTAATAAGTGAGACTGGGAATGCATGAGAGCAATTGGCCCACGGAGAAACCTGCTGAACTGAGGCTAAAATTCCCCTTCAGGGAGCCAGATTATATTTGGGTTTTTTGCACTTACAAGAAAGGAGAGGCAGAAGCCAGCACAGCTGGCAAAGGAGAAATCAGTCTGCTGGAAAATCGACTTTGTTCCACACCTCAGCTTTATAAAACTGACCCAAAACCAAGCCAGGATATGAAATCTGAGCAACTCAGCCTGCAATAAATATTTTTTTTTCTCAATTCTTCTCCAGAGCTGAGCCAAAAACGAGGTGCAGAACATCAACACCACAGGCAGGAAAACCAGAGTGTTCCTCTGTCACTGCCCAGGGGCATGCAGGGAGATGAGAGTGCAGAGGATTCTTTTCAGTTGGGAAAGAAATCCTGAGCAGAACTGCAGAGGGATGAGGATTCATTCCTCTAGGAAAGAAATCCTGAGCAGAGCACTGAGGATTTATTTCCCACTCTCTGTTTATCTTGCATTTCACACATCTGTGCCTCGGAGCAGAAGTAGCTGCAAATAGCTCAGATACCATCGTGGGGTTCTGAGAAAACAGAAAACATGAGGAACTGACTTCTGTGAGACAGGGACAGGGAGGAAACTCTGCTGCTGCCTGCCAGGCTCTGCTCCTGCTGTTTTACACGAGAACCAGCTGAATTATCCCCCTGGGAGTGGATTATTCCACAGCAATTCCATGGCATGGAGCACATTTGTACTCACAGGTGAGGAATAGCTGGAAGGGCCAGCTGGATGCTGAAAGACTTCTGGGGAATTCAGAAAGATTTTCTTCCTGAACCCCAAATTTATCTCCTGTAGTATCAAAAAGAAGCCCTGGCCCTTACAGCCCATGACAATTTCAGGGGATTATTCCAGTTATTTGTGCAATGCCAGCTGTCATCACAAACTCATCCCGGTTCAGAGAATCAGTTTGGGTAGGCAGAGACCTTAACCCTCATCCAGTGCCACCTCTGCCACAGCAGGGACACCTCCCACTGTCCCAATGTCCAGCCTGGCCTTGGGCACTGCCAGGGATCCAGGGGCAGCCACAGCTGCTCTGGCAATTCCATCCCAGCCCCTCCCAGGGAACAATTCCTAATTCTCAAAATCCCATCCAGCCCTGCCCTCCTTCAGATCAAGGCCATTCCCCCTCTTCCTGTCACTCTGTGCCCTTGGGAAAAGTCCCTCCCCAATCTTCTTTAGGTCTTGGGACTTAATGTAAGAATTTTTTGTAAACAAGTCTGATTCGGAATAGAATTCTCTCTTTTATTCCCTTAGAAAATGAATTAAAATTATTATTTTACACAAAACAAGAAGCTTTGACCTATCAGATAAGAACCTAGAAAGCACTTTCCCAAACCAAACACTTTTGATAAGAACACTTTAAAACATTTTCTTGTTCCACTTGTGTCACCTTATAAATGAATTACAAAACCCTAGAGCTTGTCATTCCTTATAAAGACACAAATTAACCCTATCTGAGCATCAATGTCTGCATTTTAATTTAGGTCTTGTTCATGTTTCTGTGGCATTTCTTGGGGCCTTCCAAGAAATGATACCCATTGTTTCTAAACGAGCACATTCAAGTTCTGCAGAAAGTTTTCCACTTCTGCTTCACAGTTTCCACTGATCTGATCTTTACATGGAAGATTTCTTCCTCTGCAAGATTCTGAGAAAACCAGCGGCAACTGTTTCATCTTCCCTCTAGGAAATCGTTTATTTTTATCTTTTGTGATGTCATTTTTCATGTCTCACCTCTCTGCCTGGGACCAATCAGACAAATACCACCAAGTTTGACATGACAACTTGTTTAAATGGCTTCAAGTGCCCTCCTGGTCTGAGATGAAGCATCTGCATCTCCTCCACAGGGAATTTCTATGATTTGTACATCTGTGCTTTCATCTCATGGAATCCTGGAATGGTTTGGGTTGGAGAGGAACTTGAAGCTCATCCAGTCCCAGGGCAGGGAACTTTTCACTCTATCAGATTATTCAACTCATCCCATTTCTCCCACTTCACTCTTTTACTGCCCCTCTCCAGGCAACTGGTGGGAGAAATTCTTGCTGCTTAAAAAAACTGGATTTTTCCATTCCAAAAATCCCATCAAGATTTTCAGACCTGGGAAAATCTCTGTGGAGCTGCCACGGGCGACTGTGGGGTTGAATCCCTGCCTTTCAGTTTTTTCCATGCCCTCCCTCCCTCTTCCAGGCTTTAAATCGCCAATAAAAGCTAAATAAATAAATAAATAAATAAATAAATAAATAAATAAATAAATAAATAATGGAATAGCCGGGATGAATCGGAGTCTTGCTCTTTCTTCACGGGGCCCCTGCAAAATCAAAGGGGCAAATTGATCTGACAACATGCAAGTGCTCAGTGTACACGGTATTAAAATGAATTTCTTGTTCGCTGTGAGCAGCAGCAGCCCGAGGAGTATCTCTGTCCTCAGTGTTTTCCTGGGGCTGTGCCAATGGTGCCTCATTGTCTGCTTTCCAAGGGCTGTAATTGAGTGATAATTGCCAGTTGCTCTTTTGAACCAACACTCTCTGATAAACTTCATCACCATTTAGCTGGAAATCTGAGAGCTCTAAACAATTTATTTACCAGGAGAGATACAGACATCTCTTAACACACTGCACCACTGCCTGCCCTCCGTGTACATCGGCATTTGGATGGCGCCAATTAACAGCAGGCTGCAGTTCGGGGTTTTGGTTTTAAATTTTTAAAATAATTTTTCTGGTCGCTGCGAGCCACTTGTTCAGGCTTTTTCCTGCCTGCACTGCCAGAGGAGTTTGGGGTTTTTTTTTTTGAGTGGAATCAAGGGAATACCTGATTTTAGCCATTTGTTCAGTGAAGAGAAAACAAATTAAGATGAGGGAGAATAAAGAAAAACTGTAGAAATAAAGAAAAGTTTTATTCAATTTATGGATGGTATGATGCAGTCTGGATTTTTGCTGGTTTTCTCATTCAGCTATTAATGTCTCATCTCTCTCTCGAAGTAACAAACTCAGAATGACAAACTGGCTTCTCTCTTCACCTCAAAGCTTTTTAGGAAGTATTTTCAGCGGTGGAAAGGTGGATGTAGAAGGGACACCTGAATTCCTGCTGCTGAATTCCTACCTACAATAGCAGAACCCACTGGATGGCATATTGCTACTGCACTTAGTGGAGAAGAAAGCCAGGAAATTTACGTCCTGAACAAAGTTTTCAAAAGTATTATTTAAGGGAAGTCCCCAAATGGTGGAAACATAGGGGTAGAGGGGACTAAAAATGTCAAAATTGTTATTCTGGGAAGGTACTTGCCAACCTGTTGTTAAATTATCCAGAAGTGATGAGACCAATGTTCTCAGAAAAGCACCAGTGTTTGGGAATTTTATCTACACTGAAGCAGACTCTCTGTTCTGCACCTGCTGCCTACTCTCCTTTAATTCCATGAAATCACAGAATATCCTGAGCTGGAAGGGACTCATCCCAACCAAGCCCAGTCCCAATACAGAGTTCCCAATAATCCCAGCCTGGGCAGCCCTGGCAGCTCCAGGAGGGTGGGCAGGCCCTGGCACAGGGTGCCCGGATAATTCATATGACTGGGAAATTATTATCTATAATATTCACAACATATTGTATATTCCTGTTTTTGTATCATATACTGTATTATAAATACATAATAAGTAATGAACACAACTTAGCAAGTTAATTCATTCAATTTTATTTTCATTTCTGTATTCTTAAATTCTTATTATTCTCCTTGTTACTAACTCCTCTTCTTTGCTATTCTACTACTTTATCGTTCCTATTCTAACTATTCTTCTGTATTTCTTCTATGTGTTTCTAAATTATACATTCTAATTCCTATTACTTTTGTAAATCCTATTCCTATTCCTAATCCTAATCCTATTCCTATTCCTATTCCTAATGCCTACTATGATTCCAATTCCAATTCTTCTCTTCGATGAATTCTTAAATTCTCATGACAATTCTTCTATTTTTAAATCCATGTAAGTGCTCTTCTTATATGTATGTTGAAATTATTTTTTTGTCTTCTCCGTACTCTTAGTCTTCATCTTCAGCGTGTTTGTCTTCATCTGCTTTGTCGTCATCAATTTCTTCGCCTTTGCCTTTGTCTTCTTCAATGTCTTTGTCTTCATCTGCTTTGTCGTCACTGTCGTCTTTATCTTCTTCATCGTCTTTGTCTTTGCCTTCGTCTTCTTCTTCATTGTCTTCATCTGCCTTGTCGTCACTGTCGTTGTCATATTCTTCACAGCCTCCGTCCTCGTTTTCTTCTGCGTCCCCCTGCGCTGACCGGAGCAGCTGCTGCTTCGACACCAGAGCAGCGGGACCGGTGGGAGTGGGGCCGTCTCG
Organism: Luscinia megarhynchos; assembly: GCA_034336665.1. NCBI lineage: Eukaryota > Metazoa > Chordata > Aves > Passeriformes > Muscicapidae > Luscinia > Luscinia megarhynchos. The sequence continues at coordinate 2,010,861 of JAPFBE010000003.1, forward strand.
TTCCAGCCCAGCCGGGGGGAGCCGAGCCGGGCAGGGAAAGCACAGCCAGAGACTCCATCCGAGCTGCTTCGTGTGCCTGGGCAGGAGGGCAGAGCCAGAGAGCCGCCAGCGACGAGCCTCCTGCTGTATGGAGCTGCTCCTCATCTTGCTCAGTCCTCGGGCCGTGGCCTCAGGCAGGGACAGCGGAACAGCCCCCGCAGTGCCCGCAGCGCCCGCCTGAAGCGGGAGGGACGTTTGCTGGGGGCACACGGCTGCCCATGGAGGGCCTGGGCGGGAGAAGCCGCGTGTCCCACGGGGGCTTGGCCCTGCAGGGAGGCACAGGAGGCACGGAGCGGCCCTGGGCTGCACGGCTCCGCTTCCTGCTCCTCTACCCAGGCCTCTCGAGGGACGGGCACTGGGAGCCCCTCTGACACAAAATCTTGCCATGGGCACTCTGCTTTGTTTTCTTCCCATGGCAGCTCCAGGACGCTGACCTCGTCCCACTCGTCCTCCTCTGAGGGCCAGGGCTCGGTGCGGATGTCATCGTCGCTCTTGACTTCGCTGTCCTCCTCCATGACGTCACTGGCATCGCTGTCCCATCGGCCTAACTCCACGCTGTCGCTTTCGGACCACTCGTGCACCTCTTGGTGTATCTGTCCATCCTCTTCCCACTCGTAGACCTCCTGGATTCTGACACTCTCTTTTCGTTTGTGCACCTCTTCATGGCTCTCATTGGGGCAGTGGCAAATCTCCTGAACGCGCACACACAGCTCCAATTGGAGCAGCTCTTGGCCCTTCCTGCCCTCCCACCGGCAAATATTTTCGGCTGTCTCAATGTGTTGTGTGTATTCAGGTGTCACAATCACATCTTCCCAATGGGAAAGATGCTCTTCGCTGTGGCCTTCCAATGGGAAAAGTTCGTCGTCATTACGGCCTTCCCAGCAGGTAAGCTCACGGTCCATTTCGGCAAAGGGCCTCTCCTCCTCCTCAGTCTGTGACAGTGGCAGGGCTGACCTGACACTGCCTCTGACCACTGCCTGCTGGGGGCTTCCAGCCAGCTGGGCAAGGGACTGGGGGACGTGCAGTTGGCGTTGCCTTTGTCCTGTTCACTGTCGCTGTCTGTCGCTAGCGGTGTCCAGCGCAGACGGGTCCTGGGAGCTGCTGCCTCCTCACAGAGCGGCGCTCCTGGGACTGAGCACTCCAGGGCTCTGCGCCCCTTAAATACCCCCAGGCCAGGGTGGGGCTCTCTGATGTCACAAGGGTCTCTGGCCACCACCATGTCCCACATCACAAAGGGCCATGACACGGCGCGCCCGTGTCACCAAGGGCCACCCCCGGCACCCCACGAGCCGTGGAGCAGCCAGGAACTGGCTCGGAGCAGCCCCCGGACTCGTGGCCTTGTGGCCCCTGCTGTGCCCGGAGCCCTGAGAGGCTCTGGCCGCGCTGGCACACGGCAGCCCCAGCCCCAGGCTGCAGAGCCCTGGGTTTGCAGGCTGCGCTGCCCAGGGCACGAGCAATGGGCCCAGGGACGGGCCAGGGCCTTGTGGGCAGCGGCTCCGCGTGCGGCGGGAGGCCGGGGAGCAGGGCTGTCCCTCAGGGCTCTGCCCGGGCCTGGGGCTCGTCCCTGCCCTCAGCAGTGACAGCCAGGGCAGCGAGCGCAGCCTCGGCGCCTGTGCCGGGCCCGGGAAGCTGAGCGGGGCAGGGGCACCACGCGAGGCCGGGGCCGTGCACGGGCACCCGGCCGAGCTGCACACGGGGCACGGCGAGAGCCTCCTGCGCTTCCCCGAGCCCAGGGGCGGCTGCTGCCCCCGCCTCGGGCCCATGGCCGAGCACGGCAGCCGCTCTCGCAGGTGTCCCCTGGGCTCTGCGGCACCGCGGGGACAGAGCCCGGGGCCGGGGCTCGGTCCCTGCTGCCAGCAGGCGCTGCCGAGGCTCCAAACGCTCCTGCAGCTGCGGCAGCCTCGGGGCCGTGCCCGTCCCTGGGGAGCCTGGGCAGTGCCCTGAACCTTGCCCTAAAATCCAACCTAAATCCCTCCTGGGCCAGCTCCAGCCTCTCCCTGGCTGCTGTCCCTGTGCCAATGTACAGACATTGAGCCTGGCCCTACATTATGAATTAAATTTTATCATTTGTATATTCTTAAATTATGATTCTTACTCTTACTCTCCTTCTTCTTACCACTCTCTTTCTTCTTGTCTTCTAATATTTACTCTCAAGTTCCTAATATTATTCTATCTCTGTATATTTTTGCATGTTCTTCACGCAGCAGGGTCAGCCCAGCCCCAGATCTGCGGTGCTGCTGCAGCGCTGCGTGCGCTGCTCTGGCTCTTTGGCTGCACAGCCCCGGGAGGCTGCTGCCACAGGGATGTGTCAGGAACAGCACAGAGCTGCTGCTGCCTCAGCTGGGGCTGCACCGGGCCAACCCTCCCGGCCTGCACAGGGTGCTCAGGGCAGGCGGGGCTGCTGAGAACTACGCCCAGCCTGCTCCAGGGAATCAGCTCCGAGGGGTTTTCGGAGGCAATTGTTCCCTGGGAGGGTGGGCAGACCCTGGCACAGGGTGCCCAGAGAATTCACGTGACTCAGAAATTATTATGTATCATAATTAGTACATATTGTATACTCATGTTTTTGTATCATATAATGTGGTATAAATACACAATATGTAATAAAAACAAATTCTTGAATTTTTTATTCAATCAATTTTATTTTCATTTCTGTATTCTTCAGTTCTCTTGTTCTCTTTGTTTCTATCTACTTTTCTTTGCTATTCTAACTGCTTCTTCTTCTTTGCTATTTTAACTGTTCTTCTCAGCTTCTACTATGTGTTTCTAAATTCTAATTCCTATTCCTACTCGCATTCCTATTCCTATTCCAATTCCTGTTCTTGTTCCTATTCCTATGCCTATGCCTACGCCTATGCCTATTCCTATGCCTATGCCTATTCCAATTCCTATTCTTCTCTTCGATGAATTCTTAAATTCTCATGACTATTCTTCCATTTTTAGGTCCATATAACTACTCTTCTTGTATGTATTTTGAAATTATTCATTTTTGTCTTCTCCGTATTTTTCGTCTTCATATTCGTCGTGTCCGTCTTCATCAGATTTGTCGTCATCAATTTCTTCGCCTTTGCCTTTGTCTTCTTCATTGTCTTCGTCTTCATCTGCTTTGTTGTCATTGTCGTCTTTATCTTCTTCATCGTCTTTGTCTTGGCCTTCGTCTTCTTCTTCATTGTCTTCATCTGCCTTGTTTTCATTGTTATCGTCATATTCTTCACAGCCTCCGTCCTTGTTTTCTTCTGCGTCCCCCTGCGCTGACCGGGAGCAGCTGCTGCTTCGACACCAGAGCAGCGGGACCGGTGGGAGTGGGGCCGTCTCGTTCCAGCCCAGCCGGGGGGAGCCGAGCCGGGCAGGGAAAGCACAGCCAGAGACTCCATCCGAGCTGCTTGGTGTGCCTGGGCAGGAGGGCAGAGCCAGAGAGCCGCCAGCGACGAGCCTCCTGCTGCATGGAGCTGCTCCTCATCTCCCTCAGTCCTCGGGCCGTGGCCTCAGGCAGGGACAGCGGAACAGCCCCGCAGTGCCATAGCGCCCGCCTGAAGCGGGAGGGGCGTTTGCTGGGGGCACACGGCTGCCCATGGAGGGCCTGGGCGGGAGAAGCCAGCGTGTCCCACGGGGGCTTGGCCCTGCAGGGGAGGCACAGGAGGCACGGGCGGCCCTGGGCTGCGGCTCCGCTTCCTGCTCCTCTACCCAGGCCTCTCGAGGGACGGGCACAGGGAGCCCCTCTGACACAAAAATCTTGCCATGGGCACTCTGCTTTGTTTTTCTTCCCATGGCAGCTCCAGGACGCTGACCTCGTCCCACTCGTCCTCCTCTGAGGGCCAGGGCTCGTCGCGGATGTCATCGTCGCTCTTGACTTCGCTGTCCTCCTCCATGACGTCACTGGCATCGCTGTCCCATCGGCCTAACTCCACGCTGTCGGCTTTCGGACCACTCGTGCACCTCTTGGTGTATCTGTCCATCTTCTTCCCACTCGTAGACCTCCTGGATTCTGACACTCTCTTTTCGTTTGTGCACCTCTTCATGGCCCTCATTGGGACACTGGCAAATCTCCTGAGCAGCACACAGAGCTCCAATTGGAGCAGCTCTTGGCCCTTCCTGCCCTCCCACCGGCAAATATTTTCGGCTGTCTCAATGTGTTGTGTGTATTCAGGTGTCACAATCACATCTTCCCAATGGGAAAGATGCTCTTCGCTGTGGCCTTCCAATGGGAAAAGTTAAGTCGTCATTACGGCCTTCCCAGCAGGTAAGCTCACGGTCCATTTCGGCAAAGGGCCTCTCCCAATCCTCAGTCTGTGACAGTGGCAGGGCTGACCTGACACTGCCTCTGACCACTGCCTGCTGGGGGCTTCCAGCCAGCTGGGCAAGGGACTGGGGGCCGATGCAGTTGGCGTTGCCTTTGTCCTGTTCACTGTCGCTGTCTGTCGCTAGCGGTGTCCAGCGCAGGCGGGTCCTGGGAGCTGCTGCCTCCTCACAGAGCTGGCTCCTGGGACTGAGCACTCCAGGGCTCTGCGCCCCTTAAATACCCCCAGGCCAGGGTGGGGCTCTCTGATGTCACAAGGGTCTCTGGCCACCACCATGTCCCACATCACAAAGGGCCATGACACGGCGCCCGTGTCACCAAGGAACCACCCCGGCACCCCACGAGCCGTGGAGCAGCCAGGAACTGGCTCGGAGCAGCCCGGACTCGTGGCCTTGTGGCCCCTACTGTGCCCGGAGCCCTGAGAGGCTCTGGCCGGCGCTGGCACACGGCAGCCCCAGCCCCAGGCTGCAGAGCCCTGGGTTTGCAGGCTGCGCTGCCCAGGAGCACGAGCAATGGGCCCAGGGACAGGCCAGGGCCTTGTGGGCAGCGGCTCAGCGTCGCGGCGGGGAGGCCGGGGAGCAGGGCTGTCCCTCAGGGCTCTGCCCGGGCCTGGGGCTCGTCCCTGCCCTCAGCAGTGACAGCCAGGGCAGCGGCGCAGCCTCGGCGCCTGTGCCGGGCCCGGGGAAGCTGAGGCGGGGCAGGGGCACCACGCGAGGCCGGGGGCCGTGCACGGGCACCCGGCCGAGCTGCACACGGGGAGCACGGCGAGAGCCTCCTCGCTTCCCCGAGCCCAGGGGCGGCTGCTGCCCCGCCCTCGGGCCCATGGCCGAGCACGGCAGCCGCTCTCGCAGGTGTCCCCTGGGCTCTCGCGGCACCGCGGGGACAGAGCCCGGGGCCGGGGCTCGGTCCCTGCTGCCAGCAGGGCGCTGCCGAGGCTCCAAAGCAGCTCCTGCAGCTGCGGCAGCCCTCGGGGCCGTGCCCGTCCCTGGGGAGCCTGGGCAGTGCCCTGAACCTTGCCCTAAAATCCAACCTAAATCCCTCCTGGGCCAGCTCCAGCCTCTCCCTGGCTGCTGTCCCTGTGCCAATGTACAGACATTGAGCCTGGCCCTACATTATGAATTAAATTTTATCATTTGTATATTCTTAAATTATGATTCTTACTCTTACTCTCCTTCTTCTTACCACTCTCTTTCTTCTTGTCTTCTAATATTTACTCTCAAGTTCCTAATATTATTCTATCTCTGTATATTTTTGCATGTTCTTCACGCGGCAGGGTCAGCCCAGCCCCAGATCTGCGGTGCTGCTGCAGCTGCGTCGCGCTGCTCTGGCTCTTTGGCTGCACAGCCCCGGGAAGCTGCTGCCACAGGGATGTGTCAGGAACAGCACAGAGCTGCTGCTGCCTCAGCTGGGGCTGCACCGGGCCAACCCCTCCCGGCCTGCACAGGGTGCTCAGGGCAGGCGGGGCTGCTGAGGCTACGCCCAGCCTGCTCCAGGGAATCAGCTCCGAGGGGGTTTTCGGAGGCAATTGTTCCCTGGGAGGGTGGGCAGACCCTGGCACAGGGTGCCCAGAGAATTCACGTGACTCAGAAATTATTATGTATCATAATTAGTACATATTGTATACTCATGTTTTTGTATCATATAATGTGGTATAAATACACAATATGTAATAAAAACAAATTTACTAGAATTTTTTATTCAATCAATTTTATTTTCATTTCTGTATTCTTCAGTTCTCTTGTTCTCTTTGTTTCTATCTACTTTTCTTTGCTATTCTAACTGCTTCTTCTTCTTTGCTATTTTAACTGTTCTTCTCAGCTTCTACTATGTGTTTCTAAATTCTAATTCCTATTCCTACTCGCATTCCTATTCCTATTCCAATTCCTGTTCTTGTTCCTATTCCTATGCCTATGCCTACGCCTATGCCTATTCCTATGCCTATGCCTATTCCAATTCCTATTCTTCTCTTCGATGAATTCTTAAATTCTCATGACTATTCTTCCATTTTTAGGTCCATATAACTACTCTTCTTGTATGTATTTTGAAATTATTCATTTTTGTCTTCTCCGTATTTTTAGGTCTTCATATTAGAGCCGTGTCCGTCTTCATCAGATTTGTCGTCATCAATTTCTTCGCCTTTGCCTTTGTCTTCTTCATTGTCTTCGTCTTCATCTGCTTTGTTGTCATTGTCGTCTTTATCTTCTTCATCGTCTTTGTCTTGGCCTTCGTCTTCTTCTTCATTGTCTTCATCTGCCTTGTTTTCATTGTTATCGTCATATTCTTCACAGCCTCCGTCCTTGTTTTCTTCTGCGTCCCCCTAAGCTGGCCCGGGAGCAGCTGCTGCTTCGACACCAGAGCAGCGGGACCGGTGGGAGTGGGGCCGTCTACGTTCCAGCCCAGCCGGGGGGAGCCGAGCCGGGCAGGGAAAGCACAGCCAGAGACTCCATCCGAGCTGCTTAGTGTGCCTGGGCGGGAGGGCAGAGCCAGAGAGCCGCCAGCGACGAGCCTCCTGCTGCATGGAGCTGCTCCTCATCTCCCTCAGTCCTCGGGCCGTGGCCTCAGGCAGGGACAGCGGAACAGCCCCGCAGTGCCATGGCGCCCGCCTGAAGCGGGAGGGGCGTTTGCTGGGGGCACCACGGCTGCCCATGGAGGGCCTGGGGCGGGAGAAGCCAGCGTGTCCCACGGGGGCTTGGCCCTGCAGGGGAGGCACAGGAGGCAACGGAGGCGGCCCTGGGCTGCGGCTCCGCTTCCTGCTCCTCTACCCAGGCCTCTCGAGGGGCCGGGCACTGGGGAGCCCCTCTGACACAAAAATCTTGCCATGGGCACTCTGCTTTGTTTTTCTTCCCATGGCAGCTCCAGGACGCTGACCTCGTCCCACTCGTCCTCCTCTGAGGGCCAGGGCTGCGGTCGCGGATGTCATCGTCGCTCTTGACTTAGCTGTCCTCCTCCATGACGTCACTGGCATCGCTGTCCCATCGGCCTAACTCCACGCTGTGGCTTTCGGACCACTCGTGCACCTCTTGGTGTATCTGTCCATCTTCTTCCCACTCGTAGACCTCCTGGATTCTGACACTCTCTTTTGGTTTGTGCACCTCTTCATGGCCTCATTGGGGCAGTGGCAAATCTCCTGAGCAGCACACAGAGCTCCAATTGGAGCAGCTCTTGGCCCTTCCTGCCCTCCCACCGGCAAATATTTTCGGGCTGTCTCAATGTGTTGTGTGTATTCAGGTGTCACAATCACATCTTCCCAATGGGAAAGATGCTCTTCGCTGTGGCCTTCCAATGGGAAAAGTTCGTCATCATTCACGGCCTTCCCAGCAGGTAAGCTCACGGTCCATTTCGGCAAAGGGCCTCTCCCAATCCTCAGTCTGTGACAGTGGCAGGGCTGACCTGACACTGCCTCTGACCACTGCCTGCTGGGGGCTTCCAGCCAGCTGGGCAAGGGACTGGGGGCGATGCAGTTGGCGTTGCCTTTGTCCTGTTCACTGTAAGCTGTCTGTCGCTAGCGGTGTCCAGCGCAGAGCGGGTCCTGGGAGCTGCTGCCTCCTCACAGAGCTGGCTCCTGGGACTGAGCACTCCAGGGCTCTGCGCCCCTTAAATACCCCCCAGGCCAGGGTGGGGCTCTCTGATGTCACAAGGGTCTCTGGCCACCACCATGTCCCACATCACAAAGGGCCATGACACGGCGCCCGTGTCACCAAGAACCACCCGGCACCCCACGAGCCGTGGAGCAGCCAGGAACTGGCTCGGAGCAGCCCCGGACTCGTGGCCTTGTGGCCCCTACTGTGCCCGGAGCCCTGAGAGGCTCTGGCGGCGCTGGCACACGGCAGCCCCAGCCCCAGGCTGCAGAGCCCTGGGTTTGCAGGCTGCGCTGCCCAGGAGCACGAGCAATGGGCCCAGGGACGGGCCAGGGCCTTGTGGGCAGCGGCTCCAGCGTCGCGGCGGGGAGGCCGGGGAGCAGGGCTGTCCCTCAGGGCTCTGCCGGGCGAGCGCTGAGGGAGCAGCGCCGCCATCACTGCCGCCCTCAGGGGCTCTGAGGGGGCAGCGGCCCGCCAGCCCGCTCGCCGCGGAGCACAGAGACGAGCGGCGCTCAAATGGTGTCCGTGCCCTTCCAAATGCGCTCGCAGAGCTTCCCCCAAGGGCTGGGCTGAGCTGCGGCAGCATCGCCCACCACGGCTGCCCCGGGACAAATGCCCTGAGCAGATCCGGGGCCGGGGGCTATCGCCATGGGACCCCGAAACACAGCGGGGTTAGGGTCTCTGGCTGAAGGAAGTGAGGGTTTTCAGTGGCACTCGTTTGTTGTACCTGGCATTCAATAAATAAAGAAACAATAAAAATAACTCTCCATTTTTTGGTCTTTGTTCTTTTCCGGGGGCAGCTCCAGGATACTCAGCTTTGTCTCACTCGTCATGCTCTGGGGCCAAGGGCCTGGCCCCAATGCCATGCTTGGTCTCATCTTCCCAATTTTCCTGCACCAGCTCCCTGTCGCTGTCATCTTCCCAGCTGGAGTGTCCCGAGTCTCTGCTGCCATTCCCTTCTGACACTATTTGGCCAACGGGTTCTTCCCAGTCAGAAAGTTCTGTACAGCTGATGACTGCTCCTTGGGACAGCCCTTGCTCCATGTGTTCTTCCCAGTCCTGAGGGGCTCTTGGTAGCTGCTGAATTCTCCCTGGGACAGATCTTCCTCCGTGCATTCTTCCCACCCAGTGAGTGACTTCCTCACCTTCCCACTGGGAAAGCTCTGGCTCAGTGTTACCTTGCACCTCATTGTCCTCCCCAGGCAAGGTCCCTCCTCGTACTCTTGTCCTGCCCTCACTGATACTGCCACTGTCCCATTCTGCACCATCCTCTTCCCCCTGTACAGCTCCTGGACTCTGACAGTTTCTTCCTTTTCATAGAGCTATTGGTGTGTCTCATCTCTGTACTGGGAAACTTCCTGAACTCTCACACGTACCTGGTGTTGGCACAGCCCTTGGCTCCTCCTCGCTTCCCACCGGCAAATTTCTGGGACTCAGTTCTTCTCCTCTCTGGTATGTCTCTGTCATGGTCTCATCGTCCCACTCGGAAAGCTCTCAGTCCATTTTGGCACAGGGCCTCTCCTCCTCCTCAGTCTGTGACAGTGGCAGGGCTGACCTGACACTGCCTCTGACCACTGCCTGCTGGGGGCTTCCAGCCAGCTGGGCAAGGGACTAGGGGATCAGCATTGTGCTTTCAGTTCTCCTGCTTGAGATCCTGGTCACTGTCATCTTCCCAGCTGGAGTGTCCTGAGGGTCTCTTCTCTCCATTCCCTCTTGGCACATCTTGGCCAATACAGGCTTCTTCCCAGTCAGAAAGTTCTGTACAGCTGATGACTGCTCCTTGGGACAGCCCTTGCCCCATGTGTTCTTCCCAGTCTGAGGGGCCTTGGGAGCTGCTGAATTCTCCCTTGCTCCAAGTATTCTTCCCAGTGGGAGAGTTCATGGTAACTGCTGACTTCCTCATTTTCCCACTGGGAAGGCTCTGGCTCAATGTCATCTTCTACCTCATTGTCCTCCCCAGGCAAGGTCCCTCCTCTCTCTCTTGCCCTGCTCTCAGTGCCATTGCTGCTGTCCGCTCCTGCCTCTGCTCCCTGGGGCCTGGGCTCCCAGCTGGGCGGGCGAGGGGCTGGGGGGCTGTGTGGGGCAGGCACTGAGCTCTCTTCCCTTTAGGCTGTGCTTACTGATTCCACTTCTACAGCCATCCACTGCTGTAGGGCATAGTTTTCATCAGCTGCTGCCTCAGTGCCTGCTCTCCTGCAGTGCCTGGCTCAGGATCTCCAGGGTGATGTTCTGCCCCGTGGCACTCTGTGGGGCAGGAGAGGCTGGGCAGGGCAGGCGCTGCCTCTGCTGCCAGCGCTGTGCCCTCGGGGCTGGCAGAGCTGCCCCACAGGGGACAAGGCTGGGGCTGCTCATGGCTCACGGGGTGCAAGGGGCTGTTCTGGATCGTGGAGTGATGACATTTCTACACTGGGACAGCTCCTGCCTGCCCACATGCTCCTCCCATCGGGACAGCTTTCACTCACTCATGTCTGCCCCTTGGGGCAGCTCTTGGGCTCCAGTGTCTCGTCCTTGGGACAGCTCCTTGTCCCTGCTGTCACTTGGGACAATCCCAGCTGGAGCTGGCTGGTGCTGAGGGAGCAGCGCTGCTGCCCTGGTGAACTCGGCTGCCCCAGCTTTGTCCCAGCTGGGGAATGAGGAGAGCACGGGAAAAACCTCGTGTTTCTCATCCCTTTCCTCACCACAGCCTCCAGGTTTCAGGCAGAGATAATTCCGAGGGGTTATCAGTGTTCCGCAATAAAGGAAGCCGGGACTGACCTGCCTTTACCAAAGTCAGCCTGCCTGGGGTCAAGAGTGCAAAAGACTCATTTGCACTTGGGTCTAACAATACAAAAATTGATTTGCATGTCCAGTGGGTTCCATTTATCGCTTTGTCCAGGGGAAAAGCACCTCTGAAGCTTTAAGAGGGATTTCTGCTCTGTGTAAGGCTCCTTTCACACACTGTGCTGTTAAAACATGACGTTAATTGCCCGTGATTTTTGAGTACTTAACTTTAACAACACGGTTTTTACCCATACAGGCTGTTTTGCAGGATGCCAAACTTTTTAAAAGTCTCTCCTTTAACTAAAAATAGAACTTTTTAAAAGGCCACATTCACAAATTATTAGAGCAGCACTTCTGTGTTTACAGCCAAATCTGAATTAAAACGATCCCTGGTTTTTTTTGATGACCTGATGGGTCATTCTATGTTTCGGCCTCAGAAGATTTTATCGTGGCAGTTCAAAATCAGAGAGTTTTTCTTTTTGTTTCTTTGTAGCTTGGCTGACTTGGAGTTCCAACCTGTGTTTCATGGAAAATGAGAAATGAACTCCACTACAAACTCACCCTGAGGGAGCACTTTGGGAAGAGCTGTAGTAAAACTTTTAGAATCGATCAGGAACTGCCTGATTTTGTACCTGGTCCTCCATGAATTGAGAAGAGCAGATGAAATAATCAATTCAGACACATTTATTTGGAAATTAAAGATGCTTTTGCCACCGACATTTGAGACTTCAAGAAATCAGCGCTCATTTCAAAATGGAAAATGCACTTTTTCCTTCCAAATGGGAGAGGTGTGGCTGAATCAAATCCATTCTGCAGTGCTAATATAGAAATTAGCTTTTAGTAGAATCATCTCTGCAGCACTCCCCACCCTTTTCTTTCCCTCTCTCTGTCTGAAATGACCACAATATCCTAAATTAACACTGAACTCACTCAAACCACACATTTAGCTCTTGTCTTGCCTTCAGTTTTCTTCTCTCATCCCCATTCTGCTGCTGCTTCTTAACACTCTCTTGGAAATTATTGAAGCCCCAGTTGGCTCTGGAGCAGCACTTCAGAAAGAGAGTAGTCTGGCACGTTTTATTATGATGTTTTCTGTTACATTTTCCATGGAATCACAGAAGTTTTGGGTTGGAAAGGACCTTAGAGATCATCCAGTTCCACCTGGACACCTTCCACTACCCCAAGTTGCTCCAAGCTCAATCCAACCTGCCTTTGAAAGTGTTGGACGAGGAATAGCAACAATTCTCTGCACCTGTGACAGCTCTGCATGCCAAAAACAGGGGGAAAAGGGAGGAAAAGTCACACCAACAGCAATTAAATAAACATGGAATCCTGCACCAGAACACTGGCCATGAACTCCACCTCCAGTTTCATGCCTGAGGTTTGTCTGCCTAATTAGCCAACATGGAAGTTTGGCTTTTTCGTGCTTCCTCTTGGGAGAAGTTTGGCTTTAAGTCCAAATCTTGTGGTCACTCTCACTGTATTTCCCCCAGAGCTGTGCTGTCCTAAAATAAATGGAGCTTTTAAAGGGAAAAAAACAGGAGAAAAAATTATTATAGGAGAGAAAAGTTTTTCCTGACATCCTCCTTGGAATGGCTTGAATGGGATTGTGTGTGTACAGTTATATATTAATGTGTTTGTGACTATTTAGAGGGAACCTCGTGGAATAAGTAAGAAATGGAAAATACAATCTTAAACTAGGGAAAATCAGGGAAAATCTGCAATGCTGTCCAGAGAAATTGTGGATTTTCCATCCCTGGAAGTGTCCAAGGCCAGTTTGGACAGGGCTTGGAGCAACCTGGGGATAGTGGAAGATGGGATGGGCCTTAAGGTCTCTTCCAACCCAAACCATCCTGGGATTTTTTGGGTGCCCCTCGTGCAGCACCCATGGCTGTGCCCTGAACGTGTCCCCAGTCTTCAGCACAGAGATTTCCAGTCCTTCCCCTCTAAAACAACTCCTCTCCCTGTGTTTATCTTGGCCTGGGTGGCTCAGAAACATCCTCTGTTTTTCCCTAATAAAAAAATGACTGCACACAAAACGTGTGACAGAACATTTGTCTTCAAAACCCTCTCAGAGTTCCAGCACGAGCTGTTTACTCTTTTTACCCCAATGAAAAACAGCAGCTGGTTGGTTTGATGTTTTTTGGGTGGGTTTTTTTCTTTGTCAGGCATTTAACAGTATTTTATCTGCAACAGGAAACCAGGGTTACAGTTAGGTCAGGTTGTAGAGTCTGATCACTCAGGAAAACAATAAACACGCAGACAGCAAACCCTTGGAAAAGGAGAAGGGAAGTGTTGTCTCCGTACAGAATAAATCAGATGTTTTTCCAGGAAAGAGCAAAGGGAATGGATGGGGGTGTCAGAGGGATTTCAGACATGACAGGGAGCAAGGAGCTGAGCTCGTGTGCAGCTCCACGAGGGATGTGGTGAATCATCAAGTCAGGGAATCATGGAATGCTTTGGGCTGGAGGGACCTTGGATCCTGTCCAGTTCCAAACTTCCACTGTCCCAGGCTGCTCCAAGCCCCATCAAACACCTCCGGAGCTCGTTTGGGACAAGGGGAGAGGAAAGGTGCGAGACAGAGTTGTTGGCAAAACACAAATTCTTCCCCAGCACCCTCAGAAATCAAGGAATGTTCCTTCCTCCTTCAGAGCATCCTGAGGAGGGAGCCAAGGCTCCGTCTGTTTGGAGTTCAGGCATTTAATCCCTGACAATTGGTGGGAAAAAGAAAAGAGCTCTTCCCTTCCGTGCCTGTCCTGCCTCCCTAAAACCAGGGCAGGAATGCTGTGCCCAGAGTGGGAAAAACCGACTCAAAGAAAAATCTAAATAATCTAAATCTAATCTAAATATCTAAAAGCAAAGCTGTCGGTGGTGAAGGGAGGAGTGGGTTTCGTTTTGGTGCTGAATAACCCTGAGAACAGCCTGGCTCATCAATCCCCGAGTTAATCACCCTGCTAATGAGGTGAAGATGTGACAGAGCTGATAAGGGAACCGATAAAGGGACTAACAAGGGAAAGTACTGATAGCTTATCTAAAGCTGCAGAGCTGCCACGGCTCTGGGACAACTGGCTGACGCTTTATCTCATAAAAACCCAGTTTTTAACGGGAGGGCCTTTGAACATTCTTTTTCCCAGAGATTCCTCCCAGGAGCGGGGAATTCCTTACACATTTAAGATCCCATATCCTGGGTTGCTTTATCCCTAATTCCACGTTGGCATTCCCTGCTCCCTGTCTGGCTGGCTGTAAATCCCTCGGGGCAGGCACCTTTTCCCACTCAGTGTTTATTCCACACAGAGACTCATGCGGTGCTAATGGGATTCCCAGTAGCTCCAAGGATGGAGCTGCTGGAATTCCACCTTTTCAAGAGAGATTTGTGACACTTCACCCATTTAGGAGTGAGAAATTTGCCTTATTACCCATGAGAAGCTCTTTAATGAGGATTAGTAAAATTACCATCAAATTTTTTCCCTAACTGACCTGGGAAGCCACAAGATTTGTTTATAAATTCCCACCAAAGCCGAGTGTTTTCTGTCTGTCTTTAACTGGGAGAAAAGTAACAATAGATATTCAGAATACTTGGGGGTGTGATTTGAGTTGATGATGATGGCACTGGAAGAGCTTGGAGTCTTTTCCAACCTTGACAATTCTTGGATAAGCCGAGAGAAAGGCTCAGAAAGGACAGGGCATCTGTCACCAGTTGTAAATGCACTTTAAAACCCTGCAATGGATCATTTTTCTTCTTTTGGAACCCTGGTCACTGAGAATTTGAGACTTTCTGTGCTGCCAGGCACTGACCCCCAGCAGAACTCTGCATTTGACAGAGGCTGTGGAGAAGCTTCCAAAACGGAATGGTAGAACTGGGATCATGGGTGTGCAGTTTGAATAGAAGGGTGTGATATCACAGGGTGGGAAAATCAGAGTTTAAGGTTTTAGAATACAGTAGTAATAGAAAGCAAGATGGAGGTTTTAGGGTGGAGGTTTTGTCTTTCTTCTTCACCTTCTTCTTCATGGGTCTGGGTGATCTTGTTTAATTGGATAGAAAATTCCACATTGCAGGCCAAGGATGTTTGGTTATTGGGTTAAAAATAATTTAGGTGTCATTTCTTAATTGGACAGTTTATCCTTAAAAGGCCTTGTAGAGAGAGACATAGGGCTCCATTTTTAGTTTGTTAGCTTGAAGTGCTGCAGAACTGACTGTAATATAGATAAGAATTAATAAACATCTGAGTCTAAACTAGAAATACTGTCTCAAGTTTTTAATCCTGACTCCGGCAAAAAGAAGATAAAACACGATATTCTCCCACAAAACACAAGGATTTAGAAGGTTTATACAGCATTTCCCAGCTCCTGAGGGCATTCCAACCCCACTTGGAGAACTGTTTCCAATCCTGGTTATCCAAAGGTGTTCCCACAAGAGCTGCACAGCCGCTGACTTCGACCATTTGAACACGAACAGGACTCAATCCTCACTCGTGGACAGGGAATTACTTGTGGAGAAATGGAGTTTGTGGGAATGCAGGAATCTTCATGGAATCATAGAATGGCTTGGGTTGGAAGGGATCTTAAAGATGATCTCATTCCAAACCCTGAAACCTTCCACTCTCAAGTGGCTCCAACCTGGCCTTGGACTCTTCCAGGGATGGGGCAGCCACAAGCTGTGCCTGGTTCAGAGGTGAGGATTTGCCTTCCAGCAGATCCTCCTGATCCATCACTCTGCCCTGGGTTTGGGTGAAAGCTTTTGTGTGTTTCCAAAAATCAAGATTTTTTTTTAATCACCAAAATTTTGGCAGGATATCAGATCTCTTTCTTATCTCTGTAGGCAGCTCCTCTGACTTGTGAAGCAGGACAAAAAAAAAAAAATTAAAAACCCTCTGGGAATTATTCTCCCTGTTATTCTGGAGCAGGAATTAATGTTCTATGTTAGTAGAACACGACAGCTCTTGTTCTCTCTGCCATCCCACAAACAATTTTGCTCCTGGCTAATTAGGAAGCCAACACAGAGTGAAACACCTGTGTGCTGGAAGAGCTTCCCTGGAGATCCATCCTCACTCCTCGTGGAGAACTGGATGGGGAATCCATTAAAAAGAACAAGGGGTGGGGAGGGGTGGAAATCAATAATCTAATTAGAAAACATTATCTGAGGTAATGATGCCAATTAAGGAGCACTGCAGCCATTTCCAGGGCTTGGAGTGTCTGAGGAGGGGGGGCCTGGAGGGCACCAATCCTGCTCCCCCTGGCTGTGCCAGGAATTGAGGGGTGCCCAGGAGGGAATCCAAGAGGGAAAAACCTCTCTGATGGTCCTGGAAGGTCCAGGTGGGCACGTGGCTTGAATTTGAATTGGGAGAGGTTTTCAATGCAAGAAACACCCCCCAAAACCTTCCCAGCAACAGAGAAGGGCTGGAGCAGAGATTTAGGGGATTTATGGTGGTTGCTGATCCATTTGTTGCTCAGAAATGAAGAAATTCCTTTTCCTTTTCTTCCAGTGCCTCCACACAATCCCAAGATTCCAGTGAGCTGTAACATCCTTGGGAAAACATCAGTTTTATCCCTTGGCAGTCACACCAAAAACACCTTCAAATATTTTAATGTTTGAGGTGTCCCTGCCCTCAACAAGATGATTTTTAAGGTCCCTCCAAAGAGGGTGGGCCCTGGAGGGCACCAATCCTGCTCCCCCTGGCACAGAGCCCTGGCATTCCTTGGGGCTGTGCCAGGAATTGAGGGGTGCCCAGGAGGGAATCCAAGAGGGAAAAACCTCTCTGATGGTCCTGGAAGGTCCAGGTGGGCTCATGGCTTGAATTTGAATAGGGAGAGGTTTTCAATGCAAGTAACACCCCCCAAAACCTTCACAGCAATAGAGAAGAGCTGGAGCAGAGATTTAGGGGATTTATGGTGGAGTTTGATCCATTTGTTGCTCAGAAATGAAGAAATTCCTTTTCCTTTTCTTCCAGTACCTCCATAAAATCCCAAGATTCCAATGAGCTGTAACATCCTTGGGAAAATGTTGGTTTTATCCCTTGGCAGTCACACCAAAAACATCCTGCCCACAACAAGATGATTTTTAAGGTCCCTCCAAAGAGGGTGGGCCCTGGAGGGCACCAATCCTGCTCCCCCTGGCACAGAGCCCTGGCATTCCTTGGGGCTGTGCCAGGAATTGAGGGGTGCCCAGGAGGGAATCCAAGAGGGAAAAACCTCTCTGATGGTCCTGGAAGGTCCAGGTGGGCTCATGGCTTGAATTTGAATAGGGAGATGTTTTCAATGCAAGTAACACCCCCCAAAACCTTCCCAACAACAGAGAAGGGCTGGACCAGAAATTTAGGGGATTTATGGTGGTTGCTGATCCATTTGGTGCTCAGAAATGAGGAAATTCCTTTTCCTTTCTTTCCAGCACCTCCACACAATCCCAAGATTCCAATGAGCTGTAACATCCTTGGGAAAATGTTGGTTTTATCCCTTGGCAGTCACACCAAAAACAACTTCAAATTTTTTTAATGTTTGAGGTGTCCCTGCCCACAAGAAGATGATTTTTAATGTCTGTCTTTAATGCAGGGACAACTTCCCCTATCCCAGGTGGTTCCAAGTCCCAATGTCCAACCTGTGCTTGGAGATTCCCAGGGATCCAGAAGCAGCCACAGCTTATAAAACTGGAATTGTGTAAAATTTGCTAATGATTATTTGTTATCAACCAGGAGCTTTTTATCTTTTGAGGACTTCTCATTTTCTTGATGCTGCTTTTCTTCTGCTTTTCTTTTTTTCCTTCTTGGGAGAAGAGGAATGGAAATGATGGGAATTTGGTTTGTGACTCTTCCTTTTTCACACACCCTGCAAGGAAAGCTGCTCTAATTTGGAGTGTTTCATTTGTGTCCTGGTTTGGAGGACAGGTGTCTGCCAATAAAGGCAGGAGCTTCTCTTTGAAATGGAGAATGTAAACCCCCTCCCTCCAAATTATTATAATTTTGAAATTAAGGGGCTCTCAGGAAAAGAGATGGGAATTAAGAATAACAGTTGTTTACTAGGAAAATTAAAATAGCAATGCAGTATTACACAGAACAATCCCAAACCCTGCCAGAGTCAGAATCCAAGCTGACACCCGTCAGGCAGTCAGGGTGTTGGCACAGTCCCATTCCATGGTGGCTGCATCCTCCTGCAGGGGCAGATGTGGTTCAGCTGGAGCAGTGCTCCTGGAGAAGGGGCAGTTTCCTCTGAAACTCCAGGGATGATGTGCAAAGGTCTGGTTTTCCTCTGGAATCCAGTGCAAAGAAGGTTCCTTGGTGTCCCAAATCTCAGTTTTTCTCTGGGTAGGAAAGGCTTGGCTCCTGCCCTGGCTGGAGCATCTCCCAGTGGGAAGATGGAATTTTCTCAGCCATGCCCTGGGACTCAGTGGCCATGAACAGGAGATATCTCCTGGAGGGAGGATGGGCTGTGGGAAGATAAAGATGATTGCCCAGCTGGTTTAAAGCTGGCCCATGAGCAGATAATGTGTGCCAGGAGATCAGGGGCACTGCCCCACCCGGCTGCAGCAGGTGGGACAGAATTCACATTGCTGGTCACAATGTGAAATCATCAAAGTGGGCAGAGCTCTCCAGGATCCCCCAGTGCTACCAGCATCACCCCAACCCTGTCCCCAAGGCCACATCCAGCCTGTGCTGAGCATCCCCCAGACAGTGACTGCAAACCTCCCTGGGCAGCTCAGCCCAGCCCTGACCACTCTGCCAGGGACATTTTCTGTGCCAATCTCCACCCTGAGCCTGCCCTGGTGCCATTTGAGGCCATTTCCTCTGCTCCTTCCCCTTGGGACACAGGAGAAAACTGAGCTCCACTCATGAGGTGAAGTTGGTCAATAAATCCATGTTTTCAGCCTTAAAATTTTCATTTTGGACCCTGCAAAAGTTCCTTCTTTCTCCACTCTTTTTATGGAATATTGTCAGGAGCTGGAAGTGTTGAGAGGGAGAACCCTCTCTGCTGTGTTGCTCTATTCTAGTTTAATTTACTTGTTCATTTTTATGGTTGTTTTGGTCATAACTGAAGTTAAAAGCAATTCCTAGCATTCCAATGCCAAATCCAAGTTTTTCTCCACTTATTCCTATACATTTTGTCTTTTCAACTGAAGTTTTCCCCTCAATTTTGAGTTTAAACCCACTGGTGAATATTCAGAATACACAGCAGAGAGATTTGGTTCAAGGAAATGCTTCCCTTGCTTGAGTTGTACAAGAAAATCTGGGAATGTGGAGTTTTTCCTTGCTTCCAGATGTTTCTTCTCCTCTCTTCTTCCCTCCTTGCAGCTCCTCAGCTCCAGGGAAAGCAGCACTTTATCCTTTGTTCTTCTGAGGCTGCTGCTCCTCTCCCCCTCTTCTCCTCTCTCTGATGCTCATGGGGGAGGAAAGCACTTAAGGGTCTCTTTTGGGGCTGATTTTCCATCCCTTTAATTTCCCTCTAAATTCTCCAGGATGCTAAAGGGAACCTGAGGGGGCTTCCCATAAATTAAAGGTGTTTTAGTGCTCATTAGACACCTCCCTCCTCACTCTCTTCATCTTGTGTTCTCATCAACAAACGAGGGCTTGCAGGTGCTGCAGTGATGGTGTTTGGAGTCTTTTCTGCCCAGGAAAAACACACAAAATTCCAGAATCAGATGGGAAAAGGTGCTCAGGCTGTGAGAGGAGCTGCCCAGGGAGGTTTGCAGTGCCCATCCCTGCAGGTGTCACCTGGAGGTGGCACTCAGGGTGACAAGGTGGGGATGGGCACAGCTGGGACTGCATGGGCTGGGAGGGATTTTCTGGATTTTGGGGATTCTCTTGCCAGGCACAAATAAGTTTGCCTTTGTCACCTCAAAGCTTAGGGAAAAAAAATGACAGAAAAGAAATAGCAAATGAGATGTAAAACAAGAGGGAATTCTAAAGAGGCTGCAGGAGGACTTTTCACAAGGGCATGGAGTGACAGGAAAAAGGGAAATGCCTTAAACTGAGGGAAGGCTGGGTTAGATGGGATTTTGGGCAGGAATTGTTCCCTGGCACAGCTGTGGCTGCCCATGGATCCCTGGCAGTGCCCATTGGGCTTGAAGCAGTTTGGGACAGTGGAAGGTGTTCCTGTCTGGAACAAGATAATCCCTGAGCTCCCTTCAACCCAAACCATTCCATGATTCCATGGTAATATTCCCATTTATCACACATCCAGAACTCTTGACATGTCTTTAAAAACAGATCTTCCAGCAGACCAGGCTGATCAAGGGTGTGTGATCCTTGGCGTTTCCTCCTTGCAATCCTCATCTTCAGCTGAAAGATGACCTGAATTTCTCCTTTTTGTACTGTCGAGCTGCAACCCAAACCCAGTTCTTCTAAGCTTCCTCATCAAGCCCAGCTTGCCAGGATTTATTTGAAAATCAGGTTTTTTAAATTGTTCTGCATTAACAAAGTCCCCTCTCAAATCACAGGGATCCTGTGAGTGCTCTGTGCTCCCCTTCTGAGTTTTATTTAAAAGGTCTGACTGATAATTCAGATTTCATTCCCAGTTTTCCATGGCTGCTCTTTGCCATGCCAACAAGCACAGGTTCCAGGGACTGGGGAAATCAGGTGTAAAGCTGTTCTAAGTCTAAATAAAAGTGAAAAATGTCAGGGAGTGTGGCTGGCTTAGTCCCTGAAATTCTTACAAGAGATTTAATCTCATAATTAAAGTCACTGGCTGATAATAACAAGCACCAGGCTTAAAATATGATTTAAAAACTGTTCCAACATCCAGTTCTTGAGGAGTCATTTACAATGTTTGGCTTGGAGTCAGCCTGTCCCCTTGCCTCCCTATAGAATGTCACTTTATAATTTCCTATTTTATTTCACAGCCAATCCTCCTCAACTTAATGATTTTATCAGGCAGAGTGGGGGGAAATGAAATGCTGGAAGCCACCAGGAAAAAAGTTCCTGCCTGATGGAACAGTGTTGAAATCACTGACTTAACACCAGGTGGAAAACAGGATCTACAGGGCTGCAGGACAATTCCTAAGGGTCATGAAATCCTCATTTTTTTAAAGGCACAGGTTAAGGATTATGGAATATTAAGTGTTGTTTTTAAAATATTTCATAAATTCTGGCTAATCCTTCTCTACAGCTCCTCTGTGAGCTCCATCTGTTGTAGGACTTCAACTGTTCAGTAAAATTCTCATGTGTAACAGCCCTGATCATTTATTTGTACAGCTTTTCTTCAAAGAATATTCATTTGGAAGAGAAAAATGAAACTTGAGGCAAAAGAGAGCAGCAGCAGAATTTCTTGGAAAGCCCTGGGAAAGCACAAAAAACTGGAGGGCAAGGTGAGACCTTCACCTGCAGCCAAATTCTGCCCAAAAAATTGAGTTTCCCTGACCTGAGCAGATCCAAATGGGTCAATTTTTCTCCTTCTTTATTCCCCTCTTTAATCTTATTTT
Organism: Luscinia megarhynchos; assembly: GCA_034336665.1. NCBI lineage: Eukaryota > Metazoa > Chordata > Aves > Passeriformes > Muscicapidae > Luscinia > Luscinia megarhynchos. The sequence goes on from JAPFBE010000003.1 coordinate 2,031,940, forward strand.
TTAATTTTTTTATCCTTAATCAGAACAAAAAGTTGCAAAATCTTATTTTTTTAATTTTTTCCCCTCCTTAATCAGAATAGAATGTCCTAAGGCTTTGTTCAACGTTTTGAATCAAGGCAGGAAAAGAGATGAAAATTAAAAAAAAAAAAAGTTTTGCAAGATGAGAAAAGCATTTCCCAGACAGGTTTAGCAACATCTTCCAGGATTTCCAAAGAGCTGGGATGCAACAGTGCCCCTCATCCCAATCCATCTGGGCCACCTCCAGTGAAATGAGTCCTTGCAAATATGAGCTCATGGCTTCATTAAATCCCACAAAACTCCTTCCCCAGGAAATCACTGGGAGCCAAGTGGATTCTGGCTACCTGCTGCATCCCCTGACCCCTGGATAATAAAAAACCTGGGATGAAATGATTCTGGGCAGTGTGCTGCTCCTTCCCAAGCTGTCACAGGGGCCATTGGAACAAAGCCCTGCAGGCTGGGCTCGCTGCTTCCCTCATTTCCTTTGGAGTGCCCAGCACACTTCGTCTTCCTTAAGAGCATTCCAGTTGTGGCACGAGGCTTTTCATTTTTATCTCCTCCTAATCCATCTCCTCCTGTCAGACCTGGAAATGAGATCCCTTTGTTAAACACTTCATTCACTTCCCTTTGCCGAGAGCAGAGAGGCTGGAAGATTTTCCAACAAACCTGTGAGGTATTCCTGCTTTTTATTCCTCTTTTCATTATTGTTTTTTCCTTATATCTTTTTTTATTGTTTTTGTTTTCAGTTGTGTAAAGCATTTCATCTGTTCTAAATAATTAAACTGTCCTTGTGAAGGTGCTCCTGGAGTAGATCCTTGGCTGGGGAAAGCTGCCACAGGCAGCAGAACAACCTGGATTTATGGCACTGGATGATCCAGCTGTGAGGATTTCCCCTTCCCTCTCTGATTTTGATTTAAACTCCAACCTTCAGTGTTTGTTTCCTACTTGCATGCCTTGGAATGAAAAAAAAAATCCAGTTTCACTCATTTAAGAGCTGATCTGAAAGTTCTTTAAAATTTGAATAAAGAGAAACTTGACTTTATTTCTTTGTCTTTGTCCTGCATCACCCTGGAGCTCCGTGTGCAGGTTGTTCAGGGCTTGGAGCATCCTGAGATAGTGGAAGGTGCCCATGGCAGAGGTGGAACGAGATGATTTTAACTCCACCTTCAACCCAAACCATTCCCTAATTCCTCATTCTGTGATTCCACCTGCAGAGCTGCCCCAGCCCTGCCCCAGCCAGGGAGGAGCTGGAGCTGCTGCAGAGAGCCCAGAGCAGGCAGCAGGATGAGCAGAGGGATGGAGCAGCTCTGCTGGCAGGAAAGGCTGGCACAGCTGGGATTGTTCACCTGCACAGGAGAAGCTTTGGGCTGAGCTCAGGGTGGCCTTGCAGGGCCTGGAAGGAGCTGCAGGAAACATGGAGAGAGACAATTGCCAAGGGCTGGAGGGACAGACACAGGGAATGGCTTCAGGGTAGGGTTTGACAGGATATTGGGAATTAGGAATTGTTCCTGGGAGGGGCTGGGATGGAATTGCCAGAGCAGCTGTGGCTGCCCCTGGATCCCTGGAATGTTCAGTTCCAGGTTGGACACTGGGGTTTGGAGCAGTTTGGGACAGTGGGAGGTGTCCCTGCCATGGCTGGGGTGGAACAAGATGATTTTTAATATCCCTTCCAACCCAAACCATTTTGGAATTCCATGATAAGCAGACTGTGAGGGTGAGGAGAAACCAGGGATGAAGCCATCCCACAGCAGGAGGCTCAGGGAACACTGAATGCTCAAGGAGATGGAAGAAAAGATGCAGGAGAAAACCAACTTGAAAAGGTGTGGGGTGAACAGAAGTGCTGGGATTCCAGAGTGGGAAAAGTAAAACCTTTGGGAAGGACAACCAGCCTGGATGTTCTTGCTGGGCATGACCAGGGAATGGAGGGACAGGACACAGGAATGGAGGGACAGACACAGGGAATGGAGGGACAGACACAGGGAATGGAGGGACAGACACAGGGAATGGCTCCCCACTGCCAGAGGGCAGGGCTGGGTGGGATATTGGGAATTGGGAATTGTTCCCTGGCAGGGGCTGGGCTGGAATTCCCAGAGCAGCTGTGGCTGCCCCTGGATCCCTGGAATTGTGACCTCCCCTGCTAATCCCTGGTGGTGTCAATGAGCAAACAGGAGAACTGCCTTAAAACCTGGGGAATGCCCTGCACTTCCGAGTGAAAACCACACAAACCCACACTCCTGGCAAACGAACCCTCCCTCCTTCCTCAAGCTGTCAAGTAACTTTTTTTTCCAGGATTACTTTTTTTTTCCATCCTTTGTCAGGCTTGGTTTAAAGCATGAAGGTGATAAAGTGGCTGCTGATAAAGTGGCCTTGGAGCCCGAGAATGAGAGAGTGCCAGAGCCAGGGGCTTTTGGGTCTGGCTGCAGTTTGAATTCTCTTTGCATCATCCCAGCAAAGCCATTTTCATGGTGGTCCTGCAAGAAAAGGGAAAGAGTCTGGATCTTGTTTGCTTCATTTCATGGAATCGTGGAATGGGTTGGATTAGAAAGGACCTTAAATCCCACCCAGTGGCACCCCAGCCATGGGGACACCTCCCACTGTCCCAGGCTGCTCCAGCCCCAGTGTCCAACCTGGAACTGAACATTGCAGGGATCCAGGGGCAGCCACAGCTGCTCTGGGAATTCCATCCCAGCCCTTCCCAGGGATGAATTCCTGCCCGAAATCCCATCCAGCCCTGCCCTCTTCCAGCTTAATGCCATTCCCTGTCATTGCAGGTCCCTGTGAAAACTCCCTGTCCTTTGCACAGGGATGCACTGGAACATCCCAGATTTCAAAAGGAGCTCCCCAAGCTCTTTAAGAGTGGGATTTCAGCAGCCCTGTGACCCAGGTGCTTCTGGAAACCACAGCCCAAGGCTGTTGTTGAACATAATTGGATTTCAGGGAAATCACAGGATAAAGTTTATGAAAGTGCCAAACGATTTAGGATCAAAAGTGAGAGACACAAAACGTTTCCAAGCAAAACAGTGATATTTTTTATTTAGTCTTGTTCTTTTATCCTTCATTAGGAGCAGCTTTTTCCATTTCAGCCTTGGACCAACACGAGCCTCTGTGTCTGACCCCAGTTCCCAGCACTTGTTTTGCATGGGGGACTTGTGGAGTAAATTCCCATCCCTGGAAGTGTCCAAGTCCACCTGGGACAGTGGAAGGTGTCACAGGTGGCACTTCAGGTCCCTTCCAACCCATTCTGGGATTCCTTGACTCCCTTGGTGCTGAGAACTCAGAATTCTATGCATCAGATTTTCCAATGTAAAGGTTGTTTTCCTTTTTTCCATAAATTATATGAAAAAAAAAATATCCCTGCAGCTTTATTAGAGGAAAACAGGACAAAGAGAAAGAAATTATTTGTGTTGTTAGAAGATTTAGATATTTTTTCTTTGCAAAGAAGTAGAGAAGATCTATTAGAGTCTATTATTTTTATCTGACCAGAAAGTCCAATGTAGAATTCAATCTGGTTTTAGGAGGAGGAAAACTATTATATTCTGAATTTTCCAACATGTATTTTAGAACCAGGCTGTAAAATCTTAGAGCTCCACACTTTGTCATATCAACACCTTCTCCAGGCAATGTCCTCTGGTTTGTAAATAGTAAAACTGATCTGATTTTGTCTTTAGAAGTTATGGAAAGTAAGATTTCACTCTACTGTGCATTGGATCCCCCAAGTGCAGTGTGAGACATGGGACAGCCCTTGAAAAAGAGAAGAACCTTTAAAAAATGATGTGAAAGAGTTTGGGGTTGTTTTTTTTTTGGTTGGGTTGGTTGGTTGGGTTTTTTTGGTGGTTTTTTATTTTTGTTTTGTTTTGTTTTTTTGTTTTATTTTTGTTTTGGTTTTTTTTTTGTTTTGGGGGGGGGTTTGTTTTTTTTTCCCAGACAGTGGAAGATGTTCCTGCCATGGGATGAGTTTTAAAGTCCCTTCCAACAAAACCATCCCATGATTTCCCTGTTTATGGAAAACCTAAATTCACAGAGCTGTTTCAGCCCTGAGCTGGCACCCCTTAAAACCAGTGCTGCCTTTACTGGTCACCCTTTCACCAGCATCAAACCCCCCCTGGGGGTGGCTCCCACTTGATCTCTGAGTAATTTCATCCTGCCTTGGATCAGAGCCACCCAAACAACCCCAGCCCGGTGTCTGAGCTGAAAAAGAAAAACCAGCAGCTGCTGCTGGGCTGAGCAGGGCTCTGGGGAAGGGGCTGAGCAGGAGCTGAGGTTTTTGGCTCTGTGCCCAAGGACAGTGAGGATTTGGGTTGCTTTAGGGCCCCATCACTCCGAATTTGTGACTTCCTTGCTGTGCCTGTTGGCATCACACTTGGAGTAGCAGCTGAATTTCCGTGGGAAAAGCTGGGAGAGATGAGTTTCCCTCAAGACAGAGTAAACCTCCCACTCTGTTTATGGTCTGGGGTGGCTTCCTGAAGCCACAGATTCTCCCAGAGCTATTGCACCACCCCAGGATAAATGTGCACCGTGGGTGTCCAAAGAATTTGTGTGCAGAGAACATCGAGGTGTCCGAGATGCAGCTCATTGATAACTCACACATGAAAGGAGAGTAAGCAGCGATGCTTTTATGATGTTGCTTGGGGTGAAAGAGCAGGAAGGCCTTTGCAGGGTTTTAAAGATGTTTATTTCAGCCAGGCGTGGTTTGGGTTTCAGGAACAAAGGCCCCTGAGCTCGGAGGGTCCAGGCTGAAGTACATGGGATAAGCAGGGTGGGGAAAGCCCCAGGGACCAATTGCTAAATTACACAGGGTGCTAGAGGGGTGGGCTAGGGTAAAAAACCAACAGGGAATTAGGGTGGGAGTGACCTAAGGGTTAACAGACAGTGAGAGGGCTTAGGGAACAGAACAGGGGTTACAATTCTTAGCTGGGAAAACTTCTTTTGGATCTCCACAAAGCAGGACAACAAAAACAATTCCTGTGTTTTCCCACTCTCTTCCACCCTCTTGCCACGTGGAATGAATCACCAGGATTCCTGTTGGGAGTGTTGTAAATGGGGATTTGGGCGTGGGATGGAGGTGCAGATCCAAATCAATCCCGTGGGCACCAACTGAATTGTGCTGCCAGGGGAGGCTCAGGGTGGAATTTTTTCCATGCAAAAGGAGCTCAGGTCTTGGGAAGAGCTGCCCAGGGAGGTTTTGAGCACCCTGGAGGTGTCACCTGCACGTGGCACTCAGGGTGACAAGGTGGGGATGGGCACAGCTGGGACTCCATGGGCTGGGAGGGCTTTTCCAGCCTCAGGAATTCCAGGATTCTGTCTTGCAAAATATTGGATTGAAAATTCTATCAACTCCATCCAGTGTTTGTGTGAAAATTTGGTTCTTACTGTCCATTTTTCTAATTTCTTCAAGTTGCAGTCGTATTTTTTTTTAGATGCTTTTATGTGGTACTAAAGCAATGAGAGGTTTGGTATTGCTGGAAAGCACAAAAATCCAATAAAGCTGAATATTCCTAAATCATTCCAAACAACAAATTAGACTCTGCTTGGCATAGACCAAAGAGAAACTTTAATGGAAAATAATTTTTTAAAAATCAAATACTTGATCTCAGTTATTTCTTATCAATAATTCTATTGGTGAATGCTCTGGGGATCAATGCCAACATGATAAGGATGTGATTTAGGGCTGGTGATGGTGGGATTGGATGATCCTGAAGGTCTCTTCCAGCCTCAGTGGTTTTTGGGATATTTGGGTGGTTTTGCTCCATCTCTCCTTTCAAAAAGGGGAAAAAAGAGCAGAGCAGAGGCCAAAGAGGGATTGTATTATATTAAAAAATGGAAAAATGCAGTGAAATTCCATCTGTCTTGGAGATTGGAGGAATTGAGAGTGATATCACATTTGTGGGCTCTGTAGCTGTCAATCATTAACCATTTAATTATTCCCTATTAATCCAGCCCCCTGGAAGTGGGAATTTAACCCCAATCCCTGCCCAGGGTAAGCCACAACCTCAGTTTTTCCCAAAGACTGAGATTTTGTTAAAATTTGGGAGCTTGACAAAGGGCAAAGGGGTGAGGAGCACAAGCTTGGATAAAAACCAGACAGGGAATTCTGAATTTCCTGGAGGAAACTCCACTCCAGAACTCCCTTCTCCTTTCCCCCAGGCTCCTTCTTTTAGGGTTTTTTAGGTCTCCTAAATTTATCAGGAGAAGTCCCTTGATCCTCTCTAACTACAGCAATCCAAACTTTTTCCAACTACAGGGGAAAGTGACAACAATTTTACCAGGTGAAGGAGAACAGGAACTTTCTGGGGAGGTTCAGTTTAGATTTTAATTTTTTTTTCTCATTGCCAGAGCACTCAGGGAGGTGATGGAGTCACTGGCTCTGGAATTGTCCCAGAGGACTCTGGATGTGGCCCTAGGGACAGGATTTAGGGGTGAGAACCCCAGGAAATAAAGGGATTCTCACAGGCTGCCTAATTTTGAGGAATTGCTCTTTATTTATTTAATGCTTGTTAAATCCTTATTCTAGTGATTTTCCTATTTGATGGGGTTTTTTTTTTCTTTTGTTTTTTTTTTAATGTATATTCTTAATTCCATCAGTGTTTGCATCTTCAAGCTCTCCATCAAACACAAACCCTGGCAGGAGAAAATCACCTTCCACTGGGGAAAGAAAGAACAAAGTTGCCCTCAATTCCTCTGGAAAAATCCTTTATTTTATGGAAAACTGTGTGGTGCTCATCAGTATAAAACTATTGGGCTGACAAACCCTGAGGAGCAGAAATTTCCATGTGTGGCCTCGGTGCAATTGTGCCAAATATTCCCTGTGTGTCCCTGTGATCCTACAAAAGCTCTGGATCCTCTCAGAAACTGGGACAGGCTGAAATCCGACCCCATGCTGCAGCGGCTTTCAATGGGATCAGGTTTTCATCCCGTGCCTTTTTCCTCCTTTCCTGGCACTGGTGTTGACCCAGCTAAATCCTAAAAGTGGTTTTTCCAAGCTGGAAGGATCCTGCTGGGGCTGACAAAGAGATCCATGGATGAATGTCACGAGTGCCAGGGCTGGGCTGGTTTGAATCAGACCACAGGTGCCCTTTCAAGGGCTCTGTGGCTGCATCAAACACTGGCTCAAAGTGCTGCCAGAACCCAATTTACTGATAATTAGAGAGATATAAAATGATATATAAATGTGAGGGGGAGAAGAGGGATGAGAAATGTTCATTTTCTTTTTCCAACAGTGCTTTCTTATCAGAGAACAGATGCTATTGCACAAGAGTTAGAGGCTGGGGGTGCTCACCTGGAGAGGAGAAGCTGCAGGCAGAGCTCAGAGCCCCTGGCAGGAGCTGAGGGATCCAGGAGAGCTGGAGAGGGACTGGGGACAAGGCAGGGAGGGACAGCACACAGGGAATGGCTCCAGAGTGGGATTTGATGGCATTTTGGGCAGGAATTGCTCCCTGGGAGGTGAGGAGGTCACAGAAGCTGTGGCTGCCCCTGGGTCCCTGCAGGATCCAGGATTTGAGATAAAGGATTTGAGACCAGGCTGGGAAGGGGCTTTGGGCAAGCTGGGCTAGTGATGCCATCCCTGCCCCTGGCAGAGGGTTGGACCTGGATGATTTTAAAGCCCCTCCCAATCCAAACCATTCTACATTTTTATGCAAAGCAGTGTTTACAAAGGAGAAAAAAAATGAATACAACCCCTACTCCTTAATTGCTCAGAACTGGAGTTTCTCACTGCCAGCCAGCTCTGGCATCAATTCCCCCTCAGAGATCAGATTGCAAACCTAACACACTTGGGCCCTTTCCAGCTGGAAATTCCCCATGGCACATTCTGCCCCAGAGTGGCTGCATCCCTCTCCAGAGAGAGCTGGAACAGGAATTTCAGCTTGTTTTCCGTGGGCACTCCAGTGGCTCTGGAGCCAGGAGAGGCTGAACCTGCCTAAGGGAGGGATGGACAGCCTGAGGGGGGCAGAGCTGACAGAAAACTGTGGGAAGGACAGGAAAAAGTGGCCAGGATTTAGGCTTTTAGGGATGAAAACAAGCTGCTGTTTAATTCCCAGCTCAGCAACTTGGGTTGAAAACTGGAACAACCATAATTATCCACAACTTTCCGAGCCAGACAATTGAATCACTCAGCTGAGCAGATGCCTCTGGGGATTTGCAATAGAGCTGCATTTTTTATTTTATTTTTTTTTCTCTTGTAGCACATGGAGAGGCTGTGAGGGAGCATAAAACCCTTCATGGGGTGGCTCTGTCATTGCTGGCAGAGTTGTCACTTCCTTTCACTCATCAGAGTTTGGATAAAGCAGGAGCTGCTCCCACTCAGGGCTGCCAGAGGGGGATGATCCCAGCCCTGCTGAGCAGTGGGAGCTGTGGGATGTCCAGGGGGGGATCCCCAACATCTCAGTCTAAACTCTACAAAATTCCAAAATTCCTGAGGCTGGAAAATCCCTCCCAGCCCATATGCCTCATGCCCACCTTGTCCCCAGCCCAGAGCTCTGAGTGACACCTCCAGGGATGGGCACTTTTACCTTCACTCAGAGCCAGGATTAAAAAATACTCGAAGGAAACAAATTTTCTTGTGTTTGGGCTTGATTGTTTATTAAATCTTACCAAAAGTACAGAGAGTTCAGCAACACTTTTAGCCACCAGCTAAAAGTGAGAAAATGGAGCTGAATCCAGCTGCTACAAGGTCTCTTAAAGATAAACAGTCCAATAGAGAACTAACACCTCTATTATTTATCCTTTTAACCCAATAACCAAATTCCTGTGACCCTCAGTGTGACACTGGCTGACAAACCAGAAACTGCTCCTGAAACCATGAAGAAGAAGATGAATACTGAGACACCCCCCAAAATCCTCCATCTTGTCCCATACCTATGTATTATAAAAACCTCAAATTTTAAACCTTTTACTATGTGAAATCCCACACTTCTATTTCACTACACACCCGTGATTTTAACTCCATCCCTCAAATTTGGAAGCTTCTCCAGGGGGTCAGTGCCTGAAAGCAGAGAAAGCTCAAACCCCCAGGTTTGTGGGATCCAACACCTGCCCACCCTTTCCATGCAGGAATTCTTCCTTCAGGTGTGTTTTACAGCCCATGAATGCTGTGAGGTGACACAGGTGGGTTTTAAGCACATCTAAACAAGTGTAAGAGCCCCACTGCTCTAACACGAGATCTCTTAGGCTGAGTTAATCACTTAAAGAACAGCTCAATTGTAGTTTTTTGGTGAGCCAGCCCAGTTTGTTGCAGGATTGGAGGCTCACTGAAATTTCTGGTGGAACCTTCCCTTGGACTCCTGTTCCTGGTGCAGCCAGAGAGGATTAGCTCCAGGCAGTGGACACACACATTCCCAGGGGAAAAACCCTCCTGGTTTTGTTCACAGCTTATTGCAAAGCTGCTTCTTCTCCACAAGAACTACTCCAGCTCCAGAAAAAAACCACAGTGGGACTGAAATGCCAGAAGCCTCCCCCTGATCATTTCTTTTTTTTTTTTTTCTTTCTTCCAAACCTTGGTCATTTCCTCTGTGTGAGCCTTGAGCTCCATTTCTAGACCCTGGCAGAAGGGATCTCACCCTGTTAAAGATCTCAGTGCTGTGTGACTGAGCTGATGTCCCACTGTGGATATTCCAGTTTTAAAAGTGAGCTGAGCCTTGATAGTGATACCACATTAAACACATCTCCTATTGATCCTTTCTAACCTTGCAAAAGAGCTGCTCTGCATTAAGTACCTTTTACTCCAGGGCTGCTGCTGGAAGCACAGATGTTAAATGCCAGGCTAAATATCCTCAAAGGTCAGCAGAGAGGGCAGCTGGGAGGTCACCAAGTGATAATTTTCTGGGATAATAGGAATATTTCCCTCTCTGCCTTCTAACTCAGCCTGAGGACACGCCAGCAGCTCTCTCTCTCTCTCAAAGGTGTTTGCAATATTTATAAATAAAAGGGAATTAATAAAAGCTCTGCTTCCCACTACATAGAATTTGGAATGTGTCACAGAGCAGCTTGATGTTTTAAATTATTGCACTGATGGCAAGAAGGCTTTGAACAGAACAAAGGTTGGGTTTCTAAAGGTGGATTTTCAGCTCGTCCTCCCCACCACTAAAGGCCACCTGCTCTACACAAAGCCCTGAAAGGAAATCACCTGCTCCAAATGGAGGGGTAAAAAACCATCTGTAGCTAATGAGAGACAAAAAGCCATCCTGCTTTTCAAACCTTCCTTTTGGCTCTGTGCTGCCTCTGGACATGGGGCTGCTGTCTTCCTTTCTTCTGGAATTTCCTCTGGATCTGCTCTGGGTTTGATTTCCAGCACTGCTGAGGACGTGCCTTTGCTGCAGAGAGGACAGAGGGGCTTTGCTGAGCTCTGCCAGCCAGGCCCAGCTTCCCCACAGCCACTGAAAGGGATAATTCATATTTTTAGCAGGAACATGGCAATTTTTCCAAAGTGAGGAGCTGCTCTGCAGGCTCGGCCAGAATTTGAAGAATTTTGTTTTACAGGAGCATTGGTAACAGACAAGGGGTTCTAAACTGGCAAAGGGCAGGGCTAGAAGGGATTTTGGGAAGGAATTGCTGGCTGGGATGAATTCCCAGAGCAGCTGGGGCTGCCCCTGGATCCCTGGAATGTTCAGTTCCAGGTTGGACACTGGGGCTGGAGCAGCCTGGGACAGTGGGAGGTGTCCTTGCCATGGCACTGAATGAGTTTAAGGTCCCTTCCATCCCAAACCTGGGTTGTTCCATGGGGAATATTCCATTATTCTGGGATATTCCATGAATCCTTACAATCTGCTATTTCTCTCCTTGCACTGGACAAAGGAAATGTCCATTTTTCTTCATCTATGTTCCCCATTTAGAAAAAGATCCAGTGCATATTTTCTCAACTCTGGTAGTTGCTTTTTGCCTGGGTTTTGGTTGTCTTTGTTTTTTGTTTTTGTTTTTTAAGCTTTGCTTGGTTTGATCTTTCCCCTTCTTTGTCTCCACCAAGATTTTGTAAACAAACAACCCCCAAAAAACCCAACAAAGGAGGGAAACAACAAACCTGGGTTTGGTACAAGCAGCAGCTTGAAATGAGGTGAGGGTGTAATGGAGATGTGAGAATCCTGGTGCCTGCCAAAATTCCCATGTGGGAGAGGAAAATTAAACCAATAAACTCATGCCAGGCACCCCAGGGGTTCTTTGTGGGAACCAAGGGGGTGGACATTCCCTGGCTGGAATAATCTCAGTGTGTGTGAGTAATTCCATCCATGAATTTTGAGTAAAGCCTTAGGAAGCTGGGAATGGTGCAGCCAGAGATATTCCTTGGCTTCAACTTTTTAGGTAAAATTATTCCCAAATATTCATTGGTTTTGGTGCAAGTATTAGATAGAGGGAGGGCTTCTTGTCCTGTAAAAGTTTGGAGGATGGAAATATTCCCTTCCTTAAACAGGGAGGAAAATGAAAACCTCAGATATCCCCAAGGCAGTTACCTAAATGGCAATTTCAAAATTAAACATCTCATCTGAGGGGTTTTATTTGAACCATTCCCATTTTGGATGTCATTTTGAGTCAGCTCCTGTGAGTCACTGATAAGCTGAGTTTTCCTTCAGACCAGGAGCAGATTCTGTCACACAGATGGAGAAACAATGCAGGGGATTATAGATGTGTCTGCTCTGGAAGGAAACTGTTTTGTTTTCTTACTCTTTTGCTTCTCTGACATCGCATTTTTCAAGCAAAATCAACTTCTCCAGCTTCACCACTGACTTCCCGATATTTGTTTCTAGAGGGGTTTTCTACCCTGAGTTTTTCTTCCCTTTGAATAGATTTTAACGTAGCATTGCTCTTTACCCTCTGCTTGTTTTTCTTCATGATCTCTTCTGCTGAAACTGATAAAAAACCCCTTTGGAACAGACAAGCAGATGATGCCCATCACATCCTTTCTCCTTTTTATTATATTACCTTTTTTTTTTTTTTCCCTAACAGACAGCAAAGCACCAACTCTTTTTCCAGCACTGCAGGCTTTGACCCTTGGAGATTTTTCTTGTCCAAGTGCTGGCCTTAATTAGAGTCTCACTCTCTGTCCAAGTGCTGAGGTGAGCTCAGCTGGCCCCTAATTCCTCTCATCACTCTTGGCTCCTTTTATTAAGGCAGAGCTGCTGAAGCCACTTCCCAGTCTCCAAGAACTGCTGCTGGTTTAAGTCTTCAGTTTATCTCCCTTATCAGGATCTTTGCTTTTCACACTTAATTTGAGCAGATTGTGAGTCCAGACCTCTTTGAGGCAAAGTAAATCTGCTTTAACCTTTCCACACTTTCTCTGCTCAGCTCTGTTCCCTGCTGTGCTGGGGGCTGAGCTCTGCCTCTGGGTTTATCTGCCTGAAAAGGGGATTTGTGTAGGGATAAAAAGGGATTTGTGTAGGGATATCTCCCTGATAAGAGGGAAGATTTGCAGTGTGGCAGGAAAACACATCCCAGCAGCACACAGAGAGGGATTACCCTAATAATTACCCTAATAAATGTCCTAATCATGTATCACTGCAGCACCAGGGGTTTATTTCTCTTTTTTCCTCACAGAGGCAGAGGCAGGAGCAGGAAACATTAGGGGCAGAAAGGTTGGGTTATGCTGGGGTGGTCCTTTGTCCCTTGGCTCCTTTATTTTTTTTTTTTTTTTTTTTTTGGAGGAGGAACAGAGCATCCCAAAAAAAAAAAAAATCCCAGTGGGGGATTTCCCCCACGGGAGAGAGAAAACCCTTCAAGGAATTCCAGGATGGTTTAGGTTGGAAAAAACATTAAAAAATAAGGGAAAAAAAAAGATAAACATCTCAAAGTAAATGAATTTCTACTTTTTTGACTTTTGACTTTGAAGAGAAAGTCACTCCCTTCTCTCCCTTCATAGCATTCCAGAATGGTTTGGGTTGGAAGGGACCTTAAGGATCATCCATCCCACGGAAATCCACAACTTGAGAGGATCCTGAGGGTCCCTGAGCCTGGCTGTCCAATGCCTGGGAATGAACCTGCAACTGAAATCCTTTATGGAATCTTGCAGGGTGCTTTTCTGTCTCCTTTGTGCTTCATCTCCTTTGTGCCCCGTGCTGAGCACACAGTTCCTGTGCCCTCCAACAGAGACTTGAACGTGCTGGAAGTGAAACCTCCCCAATTTGTCACCTTGTGGGATTGAATTCACTCTTTATCTGTGCCAGCACTTCGTGTCTCTCCACCGAGGGATCAAAGAGGAAGCTCAGAAGTGATCTCAGAGAGAAATCTTTTTGATTAAAGCCACTCAATGCCCAATGATCAAGGCTTTAGGGGTCTGCACAAAGCCAAGGCAAAGAATTGGGAGCGACAAACAGAGCCCTTATTTCCTTTAATTCACTAATTCCTTTCCTCCTCATTAATTCCAACTGGGCACTGATGAGTTACAGGGATCTTTTGTGTCTTCCTGGGAGTCAGAATGGTTCCAACTTTGCCCACTGTGCTGTGACTGTCCCCAGCAGTGGTGGCACAGCCCTGAGTGCCCGGAATTCCTCAGTGTCCAGCTGGTTTTTGTGTCCCAGGAAAAGCAGGCAGGGGAAAAGGAAGAGCTGGTTATGAAGAGAAAGCAGCAGGGAAGAAGAGCAAGAGGAATTTGCTGAGCAAGCACTGAGGGTTGAATTTCCAGGCTGAAGGGAGCATTTCTGGGAATTAAGCAGGGAAATCAAGCATTTTCCTCAGGGGTGACCAAATTCCTCTGAACAAACCAATTCTGGCATGATCAGCCCAAAGTTACAAGCGACACCGAAAAAACCCCTCAGATTTTCTTCCCTAAAACCAAAATTAATAAATGCTAGATGTTTTTTTATTTCTAATTATATTTTCCTGGTGGAGCACTATGTTGATCCACATTTTCAAGGCTTTTCCAGTTCTCCTTTTTTTTTTTTTGTGCTGATTTTGGAAAAGTGCTGGGACTTGATAGCAAATAGCAATTGCTGTGAAATTCCCAAATATCTCATGAGAGCTGGTGACTTTGCAACTCCTTTCCAGGCATTTGAAGCCTTCTCTTACAGTCCAGAAAAAAAACAATTTTAGCTGCTTTTCCAAAGAGTGTGATTGAACCAGAATTAGTCCCTGATACCATTCCAGTACTTAAAGGGGGATTAAAGGAAGGCTGGAGAGGGGTTTTTCCACCAGGGCATGGAGTGACAGGAAAAGTGGGAAATGACTTTAAACTGAAGGAGGGCAGGGCTGGATGGGATTTTGGGCAGGAATTGTTCCCTGGGAGGGGCTGGGATGGAATTTCCAGAGCAGCTGTGGCTGCCCCTGGATCCCTGGAATGTTCAGTTCCAGGTTGGACACTGGGGCTGGAGCAGCCTGGGACAGTGAAAGTGTCCCTGCCATGGCACTGAATGAGATTTAAGGTCCCTCCCAACCCAAACTGTAATGGGGAGATGTTTGCACCACTTAATCAGTGGTTTTTCTGAAGTTTGTTCTGTCTTCACTCAGAGCCAGGATTCAAAAAACACAGAGATGAATTTTCTTGTGTTCAGGCTTGGTTGTTTATTAAATCTTATCTAAAGGATGGAAAGTTCAACAACACTTTTAGCCACCAGCTAAAAGTGAGAAAATGGAGCTGAATCCAGCTGCTACAAGGTCTCTTAAAGCTAAACAGTCCAGTAGAGAATTAACACCTCTATTATTTATCCTTTTAACCCAATAACCAAATTCCCATGACCCTCAGTGTGACACTGACTGAAAAACCAGAAACTGCTCCTGAAATCATGAAGAAGATGAGCACCAAAAGAGACACCACCCAAAATTCTCCATCTTGTCCCATACCTATTAATGTATTATAAAAAACTCAAATTTAAAACCTTTCACCATGTGAAATCACACATCTCTATTTAACTACACACTCGTGATTTTAACTCCATCCCTCAAATTTGGAAGCTTTCTCCAAAGCCTCAGGTCCAAAGCAGAGTTCACCTGTGGGTCAGTGCCAGACAGCACAGAAAGCTCAAAAATCCCATTTGTGGGATCCAACACTAAACCATTCCATCATTCTGGCATTTTCCCCCTGGCTCCCTGTCACACTCACACAATTTGGGACACTTTTTAAACCTGAAGTGGGTTCAGAGCACAGATTTGCCAACAAGTGCTTTGTGCAGGTATCAGAGCTGGTTTGTGAGCAAACTTCAGGGGGATCCTGCCTGGAAAATGTGTGCAAAAATGGAATTGTTTCCTGAGAAAAAATAAAAACTTGGCACAACCCCAGCTCTGCTGGCATCGTGTTTTTAGAGAGCTTCTGCTTAAATATCTCAAGTGTTTGCTCAGAGCTTGAGTTTCAGCTTTGGATTCTGTAGAATCAGAGCTCAGCCATTCCCTGGAAAGTGGAAATAAAATTCTTGCTGCTTTCAGAGCAGGATTAACTATTTAGGGTTGAGGGAGGGCTGGGCACTGATGGCACTGGGGGGAGCCAAAATTGCTCCTGGTTTTGGCTGTGGCAAAGGGATTTTCAAAAACACTGTTGGTAAGGAAATCAGTGAAGAATTTTGTCCCATTTCAGTGAGAAATTGTGGATTCCCCATCCCTGGAATGTCCCAGGTCAGCTTGGACAGGGCTTGGAGCAACCTGGGATACTTGAGTGGAGTCCATAAAGCCAATTTTAAATAAGCAACAATAACAGGAGCAAAATCAAGCAAATAGAATGATGGGAGCTTTGAAAGATGTGCAGGTGATTCAGCTGCAATTGCAAACTTAACCAAAGTAATTTCCTCGAGCCTGTGTTGTCAGGAATAATATCCTGGTGACCTAACCCTGGGCTAGAAGAAATCCTCCTTCCTTAAACACTTAATTGGAAAAAAGATAAATGGCTCAAATGACTTTATTTTGTAGATCTGAACTAACTTTGATCTCTTTGTTCGGAGCTCAGCATTAAAACCGCTCCGAGATCAGCTTCTCTTTCTGCTTAAATTCTCTTGCAAAACAGCAAACGCGATAAATAATCAGCGTGACACTTCCACAAGCCAAAAAACGGGGGGGAAACGGTAAATAAATTTAAATTACCTCCGTGTCCTTTGCTATTTTGTTTCATTTATTTGTGGAAAACACGAGGCCACCGGCGACTGTCGAGTCTGAGGCCTGAGGTGGCTCCGGGAGAGGGAGGGGAGAAATGAGAGGATCTTGGTGCATTAAAAATCACTTTCTGTGGAAACAATTAGTGCAGTAAGTGGATTCTTGAGGCCGGGCAGGGAGATCACTTACAAGCACCAGCTCTGCTAAAACGCCCATAAAGAGTTCCGCACTTCTGAGAAGTCGCGGCTTTATTGGAAGTCACAGGGCCCATTTCACGGCCTGCGCCCTGGAAATGAGCTCGGGGCCGGTTCTGCTCAGCCTCCCAAATGGGCACAGCCGCCCCCGGGGCTGCCAGGAGGGAACCTGCTGAGGGGAGACACCGCAAATGGGGCAGGGCTGCAGCTGGGGCTGGGATTGGGGTTGGGATGGGCTGAGGTTTGGGGTGGGCTGAGGTTTGGGGGTGGGGATTGGGGCTGGGGATTGGGGTGGACTGAGGTGTGGGATGGGCTGAGGTTTGGGGGTGGTTTGAGGCTTAGGATGGGCTGACAGTTGGGCTGAGGTTTGGGGATGGGCTGAGGTTTGGGATGGGCTGAGGTTTGGGATGAGCAGAGGTTTGGGGTGGGCTGAGGTTTGGGATGAGCAGAGGTTTGGGGTGGGGATTGGAGTGGGCTGAGCTTTGGGATGGGCTGAGGTTTGGGGTGGGGATTGGGGTGAGCTGAGGGTTTGGGATGAGCAGAGGTTTGGGGTGGGTTTGAGGTTTAGGATGGGCTGAGGGTTTGGGATGGGCTGAGGGTTTGGGGTGGGGATTGGGCTGGGGATTGGGGTGGACTGAGGTGTGGGATGGGCTGAGGTTTGGGGTGGTTTGAGGTTTAGGATGGGCTGACAGTTGGGCTGAGAAGTTTAGGATGGGCTGAGGTTTAGGATGGGGCTGAGGTTTAGGATGGGCTGAGGTTTGGGATGAGCAGAGGTTTGGGATGAGCAGAGGTTTGGGGTGGGGGATTGGGGTGGGCTGAGGTTTGGGATGAGCAGAGGTTTGGGGATGGGGCTGAGGTTTGGGATGAGCAGAGGTTTGGGATGAGCAGAGGTTTAGGGGTGGGGATTGTGGTGGGCTGAGGTTTAGGGTGAGCAGAGGTTTGGGATGAGAGATATTTGGGGTGGGCTGAGGTTTAGGGTGGGGATTGGGGGTGGGCTGAGGTTTGGGATGAGCAGAGGTTTGGAGTGGTTTGAGGTTTAGGATGGGCTGACAGTTGGGGCTGAGGTTTGGGATGGGCTGAGGTTTGGGATGGGCTGAGGTTTGGGGTGGAGGCTGAGGTTTGGGGTGGGCTGAGGTTTGGGGGTGGGCTGAGGTTGGGGTGGGGGTTTGGGGTGGGCTGAGGTTTAGGATGGGCTGAGGTTTTGATGGACTGAGATTTGGGATGGGCTGAGGTTTGGGATGGGGGCTTTGGGGGTGGGGACTGGGGTGGGCTGAGGTGTGGGATGAGCAGAGGTTTGTGGTGGGCTGAGGTTTTAATGGGCTGAGGTTTTGATGGACTGAGATTTGGGATGTATTGAGGTTTAGGATGGGCTGAGGTTTAGGGGTGGACTGAGGGTTTGGGGTTGGGCTGAGGGTTGGGAGTGTGCTGATGTTTGGGATGGGGTTTAGGATGGGCTGAGGTTTGGGGTGGGCTGAGGTTTGGGGTGGGCTGAGGTTTAGGATGGGCTGAGATTTGGGGTGGGCTGAGGTTTGGGGGTGGGCTGAGGGTTTGGGGGTGGGCTGAGGTTTAGGGGTGGGCTGAGGTTTAGGGTGGGCTGAGGTTTGGGGTGGGCTGAGGTTTGGGGTGGGCTGAGGTGTGGGATGGGCTGAGGTTTGGGGTGGGCTGAGGTTTGCGGGGTGGGCTGAGGTTTGGGGTGGGCTGAGGTGTGGGATGGGCTGAGGTTTAGGATGGGCTGAGATTTGGGGTTTGCTGAGCTTTGGGCTGGGCTGAGCTTTGGGATGGGCTGAGGTTTGGGATGGGCTGAGGTTTGGGATGGGCTGAGCTTTGGGATTTGCTGAGGTTTGGGGTTTGCTGAGGTTTGGGGTGGGCTGAGGTGTGGGATGGGCTGAGGTTTGGGGTGGGCTGAGGTTTAGGATGGGCTGAGGTTTGGGATGGGCTGAGCTTTGGGGGTTTGCTGAGGTTTGGGATGAGCTGAGGGTTTGGGATGGGCTGAGGTTTGGGATGGGCTGAGATTTGGGGTTTGCTGAGGTTTGGGGTGGGCTGAGGGTTTGGGATGGGCTGAGCTTTGGGGTTTGCTGAGGGTTTGGGATGAGCTGAGGTTTGGGATGGGCTGAGGTTTGGGATGGGCTGAGGTTTGGGGTTTGCTGAGGTTTGGGGTGGGATGAGGTTTGGGGTGGGCTGAGGTTTGGGGTGGGCTGAGGTTTAGGATGGGCTGAGCTTTGGGGGTTTGCTGAGGTTTGGGATGGGCTGAGGTTTAGGATGGGCTGAGGTTTGGGGTTTGCTGAGCTTTGGGCTGGGCTGAGCTTTGGGATGACCCGTGTGGGGGTCCCAGGCAGCTTCCACCTCCTCTCTGAATCCTCTCCAGAGCCGTGGCTTAGATAAAAGTCCGAGTTCCCTTCCCCACCTCTCTAATGGGTAACTGGGGACAGCTGGGCTCTGTGGGAACTCAGGAGCTTGAGTTCTGACCCTGGGAAACCAAAGCAAGGCGTCTGTGGCTTGAATGAGGCTCTGTGTTTCCATTTGTTTTCAATTTTTTCATTTGGCCCCATAATTAACACTTCAGACAGGTAAATATCACCTAACAAATGTCAGCTCAGAGGAAGTTTACCTGCCCCAGATTAATTAATAATTGCCCACTGCAGAAACCCTTCAAGAAGTGAAGTCCTGGCTGGGCTGGATTAGATTTTAAACCTCAATCTCTCTCCTTTTGGGTTTGAACCATCAGCAACTGAGAAGGATTTTAGGCCAGACCTATCAGTTCTTGCAGCAAGGAGAAAAATATCAGGGAATTCTCCTCCCACCCAGGAAGAGCTCCAATAAATTCCTGAGGTGAGCTGGTTCTCCATCACTGAAATTTTTAGCAACAAGTTTAAACAGAGCTGCTGATCCACGTTTTTTTCCCTTTTATATTATTTGCAGATGAACTTTAACATCAGTTTTATGTCCCCTTGCTGTGGTGAGCAATTCCCACTTCTTGAAGGCTCTACCCAAAAGCTGATGCTATTCTTTAAAGCAAATGCTCAAATCACTTCCTTCATGGGAGTTCTTGGATTTTTTAAATCATGTTTTATAATTTTTATCATTTTTAATCAATACATGACTCATTCCAGGTGGTTTGGGCCTTCCTGCTGAGCCTGTCCCTCCTCAGCAGCACAGGGCTATTACAGGGAATTCCATATTTATGGACGTGAGTTGTGCAAAAATAGGCAAAAATTTTGGCTTTTGAGCAAATTTCTCTGGGACCCTGTGCCAGGGCCTGCCCACCCTGCCAGGGAGGAATTCCTCATTCCCAATATCCCATCCAGCCCTGCCCTCTGGAAGTTTGGAACAATTCCCCCCACAACAACCTCTCATAAATAACCTGTGGACACTGCTGAAGGCTCGTGGAAAAATCCAACTCGGATTTCTCAGCTCCAGCTCGGATCTTTCCCAGGCTGGGGACTTTTCTCAGGGATAAACAAGAGAAGGAAGAAAGAATAAAATAGATTAACACCTGTTGTTGATCACAGGGCAGTGTGAGTGTCTCCTGATGTTTTGCACAAAGCATGATTTCAAAGAGGTGTTGCCTTCTTGGACCTTTTCTAATTTCTATTTATTTATCTATTTCTATTTATCTATTTCTATTTCTATTTTGTTTTGCACAATCTGTCTTATATAAATTCGATGTCTTTTCAATAAATCACTTCTTGCTGCTTGGAAGAAGTTGTGTGTGTGTTGCTGCTTTATTCACCATTCCTAATCAGTGACAATAACTTCTCTCCACCTTGATTCTCTTCCTTCTTGTTCCCATTCCAGTCCTTCACCTGCATGGTCCAAATCTGAAATCTGATGGTGGGAAATCTGAATTTTCACAGCTCTTTTGGAGAAGATCTGCACCAGTTTTTCTCCCTGCTCAGTTCCACAGCCAGGAGAAGGCCCAGGGTGGAGTAAATTGCTGCACAAATCCCACCCCTCTCCTCTCTTAACCTCAGCTTAGCTAATGCAGAGAAGCAGCCCAAGCAACTGGGTTCAAACCAGGCCAAGCCCAACTCCATTTTGCAATTAGCTGGAAAAATTTTGCTGCATATTTGGCCTAAAAATAATTTGTAAATTGACCAGAGCCTCGTACACGGAATGGTTGCAGATATTTCAGGGATTGATTTCGCATCAATAATTCAAGTGGAGTGCAGAGACAAAGTCTCTTAAATATGTGGAGTTTTTGAGATACATTTTGAAACAGGGAGAGGAACAACTTCATTCTGATCAGTTTTTGGGCTGGTTCTTCTCAGGACTCAGTGATACCCTTGAAAAAGGAAAGAATAGGATCAAATCCTACTTTTTATTATGATTTGACCCTCTAGAGTTATGAACTTTTATGGGATCTTTTCCATGCTTCTGCTGTTTCTGGGTTTGTGTAAAAATACTTTTGACTGTAGGATTTTGTGTTTCCTGAGAATTCCAGATGTTAATGGATGTCACTCCACTGCTTCTGATGATTTCACTGGCATTAGAAAAGCTAATTTTGAGCAGGACAGACTGGAGGGTGCTACCATGGAGGAGCCCAAAATAAAACCATGATGCAGAACCCCAGGAGAAACAGAAAAGTCCTCTTAAAATCCTTTAAAAATCGTTTTTAAATCCTTTAGAAGACAGCTCTATTCTGATATTCCATAGAGCAAAAGACTGAATTTCACAGTGATGCAAAACACCACAAAAAATGTGCTAAGAACAGTCCTGGTGATCCTGAGATCCCAGGAGAGCAGAGCACCTGAATTCCTTCCCCTGTGCATTGGGAGGAGATGGAAACTGGCCCAAAATCTAGAGAAGAATCCACAAATTTCCAGCTGGAATCTTGGAAAGAAGAGACACTCATCATAGCATCAGCTTTTGGGGTTTTTAAAAAAAAATAAAACCAACAAAGCCTTTATTCCATCATTTAGAGTGTTCTGTTCCATAAAAGCTGAAATTCCTGAGAATGGCATTTGCTGTGAATTTTCTGTCAGATTTTAATGCTCTCCAATACCCAGAGTACAATTAACATCATGCCTAATGGACAGTGGGTATCTGTGGTACCCTGCCCCCCTCTCCCTGCTCTGTAATTCCATGGAAACTCCTCTGGGATGCTCCTGGGAATGATGATTTTAATTGCTTTGCCTGGGACTGGGGAGAGGGGTGGGATGGCATTACACAAATGAGATGTGCTGCCCATTTTGTGTCAAGAGCATTTGCTCTGTCAAACTGATTTTCACTGCAGGGGTTTGATATTTCCTGTTCTTTCCTCAGCCTGATTTGTAGCTCATTTCTGTTTTTCTGCAGTAATAACTTATTTTTCTTGAAGCAGGTGAAAGCTCCTGTATCTACCTCATGTATCCCTCAGCTGGCAAAATTTTAAGATTTTAGAGTGCCACACATCTCTTGGTTTACTCAGAGTTCATTTTAGTCCATTTTCCCTTGATTTTCCAAATTAGTTTTCAAGGAATTGCTGATGGGATTTGATAATTGGGGATCACCTCATTCAAACTCTATTTTTGGGTAATTCTAGGGTTGGGAACCTACTGGAAATGGAATTCTGTGCCAAAATCCCTCCTAGCACAGCTTCAGATGGTCCCTCAGCTCCTGTTGGGTCACAAGGAGCAGAGATCAGAGCTGTTCCTCTTTCAGAGTCTCATTAATAAGAGTCTGGGATGTGCAGGAAGGAATTGGAGTGAAAATTCCTCACCCTCTGCCAGCAAAGGCAGGGATTTTATCACCAGAAATCTCACTCAGATCTGACTTCTGGTCATTTGGTGCTCTAAAAATCACATTAAAATCACGAAACTGCAGTTTGCTCCTTCCTCCAGGCTGAATAAAAGTTCCAATATTTTCCATTTCCTTCATTTCTTATTCCTCTTGATTAGGGCCAAGCTCTCATTCCAGCATCAGGATCTAATGTTGGGAGTTTGATTTCCAGAAACAGACTTACCAAATTATCCACTGAATTCTGACTGTTCTGTGAGCTTTAGAAATTCTAATAAATTTAGGAAAACTTTATCCACAATTTGATAGGAAATCTGAGTGTTTTCTCAGAGTAAAACCTTTGCAGAGCTGTTCCTTGCTCTGCAGACCAAACTCAGTCTGACCTCAGGGTAGAACTTTGTTTTGGGGCAGTTTTTCAAGGTTTAAACATTTTAAGTGTGTTTTGAGTTCATACTGGAATGAAAAATAAAATTTTTGGAGCATGTTTAGAAAACCAGAATATGTCAAAATATCCTTTCTGAGCCAGGTCTTGATATTTTCTACTGTGCAAACCTACTTATTTTCCATGTAATCCTGGAAAATGGATGTTTGTGTGTTTGAGTTTGAGCAATTTTTCATCCAGTGTAGCTTTAAAAGAGATAAAGCCAAGTCTTAAATGAGTTTAGAGATGGTTTGGGTTGGGAAGGACCTTAAAACTCATCCAGATCCTGGGCAGGGACGCCTCCCACTGTCCCATTGCTCCCAACCTCATTGTCCATCCTGGAACTGAACATTCCAGGGATCCAGGGGCAGCCACAGCTGCTCTGGCAATTCCATCCCAGCCCCTCCCAGGGAACAATTCCTAATTCCCAAAATCCCATCCAGCCCTGCCCTCCTTCAGTTTAAAACCATTTCTCCTTTTCCTGCCACTCCACTCCCTGTGGAAAATCCCTCTTTCAAAAATGCCACTTTTCCTTCTCCTCTCTTTTCTCCCTTTCCTGAGACATTTTCCATTCCTGTGGCTGAGGAAACCAGAGCTGCTGGGTCTGGTCACTGCTCTTTGTACCAATTCCTGAGCCACAGGGAGAAATTGGTCACAGCTGGTGACAAAAATCTGTCACCCTCCCCAGTCAGCACAGTGGCATCCTTGGCCTTGGGAAGAAGATTACTCCATGGATTTTGTTAAAACCTCTGTTGGCTTTAAACCCTTCTTTTCCTCTGATTTCCTGGAATTTCATTCCCAACCTGCTCATTCTTCCCAGGAAATGGTGGAGTCACCACCCCAGTTCAACATCTCTGGGGTTTGGTGGGGCTGGGGTGGACTCACTGCTCTGGGGGGCCTTTTCCAAGCTGAAACATTCCATGATTCTTCAGGAAAGATCCCATTTGGAGGCTTCTGCGTGGGATTAAATGCACAGATTTAAAACCTGGAGTTCAGAGGGTCAGAGGAGTTCACAACTTCTTGTGCAGACCTTGGAGACCTCATCACAAACCCACCCAGCAGAGAATTAATCCCAGAGCCCCAAATCCATCCCAGTTCCTATTCCCACACCCCACAACCCCTCAGACCCCACAATTCTGCAGATTGAGGGATTGTAAAGGAATTTTTTGGCTCCTTGTGTTGTAATTCCTGCAGGGAGCCAAGCTCTGTTTGCTCAGGATCAGGACACATCTGGGATCTCCCAGATCTCTCCTTCTTCTGTGCCTGTAATTTTATCTTTAAAAGGAGGCAAAGGATGAAAAGATTCAACCCAGATGCTTAAATTTGGGGATGTGATGCTCTGACAAATAATTTTTCCAAGATCACTCCCTAAACAAGTGAGACCCTGATCCATGTGGCCTAAACTGCTGTTCCCATCACTGGAGAAAAAAAAAAAATCAGCATTTTATTGTCCACTCACAAGTCTCAGAGGCCTCAATCAGAGTCTGATTTTTTTCCTTAATTTTCCTCATTTTGAATAAATCTCCCACTGAACTCCATAAAAGCCCCAGAATTAAACCCTGTGCTCAATGTGGCAGCAGCAGAAATGAAATCCAAATATTCCTTTCGTTTATGTGGGCAGAAAGAGAGGAAACCATTGCTCCATTTTTATTAATCACTGATAACCATTATTATCAATATTGAAAAATATTGGTTTTCCACAGGTTTTGGTTGGTTTTTTATTTATTTTTTTTAAGATTCAGGAAGGATTCTGGTGTTGTCTAAACCTCTAAATATCAAGTTTACCTCACCCTGTTAAAATCCACATGAAAAAAAACTTCTCTGTTATCCTCTTAAATCTTGAACATTAAAACAACAATAACCATTATTCATATTGAAAAATAAATATGAATAAATCTATTCCTTTAAGAATTATCCCTGGCCTTTGGGCCTTGTCTCCCTCTTTTCCCCCATGGATTAGGGGGGGAACAGAGGGGAATCCCCAAATTCTCACTGCTGGGATTCCCAAAATTAACCCCTTCAGGCCTGTTTGGAATCAATTCAGCACATCCCACACCCCACATCTCACATTTTTGCCTTTGGAGTGCTCAACATTTCACCAGGATCTTGTAGCAATTAGTGCTGCTCGTGTGCTGTGTTGTCTGAGCCAATTAAGAGATCAATTAGTGCAGAGAGAGAGGCTCAGAGGTGACTTTGGATTTCAATCCTGGCTGTTTGCAGAGGTGAAATCAGTTTTGTGCTGATTTTTTACAGCAGCTCTCCAGAATCAGAAGCACAGAATAATCTCCAAGATCAAGGACAATTTTTGATCAATCAATTAATTTATTTTTTTTTAAAATAAAAAAGAGGTTCCTTGAAGAGCCCCAGGGATGGTGATTTGATGGCACCAAATAGGGATTTCCAGGAATTGGAATTGCCAGCAAGCTCCAATGCCTGGGTTTCTTTTGTGTCCCAAAATCTGAATTAAATTTGCATAAAATCCAAGATTTTGTTATAATCTGTAATGAGCCAAACACATCCCCATTTTCAACAACTCCAAGTCACTTTTGAATGGGAATGGAGATGAAATTCTTTATTAAATCATTCTTATTTGCCTATTATTTCCTGGATGAAAATCCCAAGTGGACAAAATTCCATCAGCTTATTTTGGTTTGCTAAAGAGATTTTTGGGAAAACTCCTGTGCTGTGCTGGAGCTGAGTCACTGCAGCAGTTTCAGGAGGAACTGGGAATTTCTGGAAGTGGAGAGGCCAGCAGAGATGAAATCAGTTTTGTGCTGATTTTTTTACAGCAGCTCTCCAGAATCAGAATCACAGAATAATTAAGGTTGGAGAAGATCTCCAAGATCAAGGACAATTTTTGATCAATCAATTAAAAAATGGTTTTTTTATAAAAAAGAGGTTCCTTGAAGAGCCCCAGGGATGGTGATTTGATGGCACTAAATAGGGATTTCCAGGAATTGGAATTGCCAGCAAGCTCCAATGCCTGGGTTTCTTTTGTGTCCCAAAATCTGAATTAAATTTGCATAAAATCCAAGATTAAACAAATTCCATAATGAGCCAAACACATCCCAATTTTCTACAACTCCAAGTCACTTTTGAATGGGAATGGAGATTAAATTCTTCATTAGATCATTCTTATTTGCCTGTTATTTCCTGGATGAAAATCCCAAGTGGACAAAATTCCATCAGCTTATTTTGGTTTCCTAACGAGATTTTTGGGAAAACTGCTGTGCTGTGCTGGAGCTGAGTCACTGCAGCAGTTTCAGGAGGAATTCAGAATTTCTGGAAGTGGAGAGGCCAGCAGAGATGAAATCAGTTTTGTGCTGATTTTTTACAGCAGCTCTCCAGAATCAGAATCACAGAATAATCAAGGTTGGAGAAGATCTCCAAGATCAAGGCCAATTTATGATCAATCACTTAAAAAAATGGTTTTTTTTTAAAAAAAGAGGTTCCTTGAAGAGCCCCAGGGATGGTGATTTGATGGCACTAAATAGGGATTTCCAGGAATTGGAATTGCCAGCAAGCTCCAATGCCTGGGTTTCTTTTTGTGTCCCAAAATCTGAATTAAATTTGCATAAAATCAAAGATTATAACAAAATCTGTAATGAGCCAAACATCCCAATTTTCAATAACTCCAAGTCACTTTTGAATGGGAATGGAGATGAAATTCTTTATTAAATCATTCTTATTTGCCTGGTATTTCCTGGATGAAAATCCCAAGTGGACAAAATTCCATCAGCTTATTTTGGTTTGCTAAAGAGATTTTTGGGAAAACTCCTGTGCTGTGCTGGAGCTGAGTCACTGCAGCAGTTTCAGGAGGAACTGGGAATTTCTGGAAGTGGAGAGGCCAGCAGAGGTGAAACTCATAAGAAAGTCTCAGGAAATGATAAATTTCAGGAGCACCATTCCTGTTTCCTTTGAGAAACAGAGTTCTGGGTCACCAGAAGGGCTTGAAAATAATTGATGGAGGTTCTGACCGAGCAAAACCACATTAAAAAAGAAAGGTGAAAATTAATTATTAACCCTAAATCCCACATTTCAGGCACTTTTAGTCTTGTTCCACTTGGAAATTTAATTTTGTTTCTCCAGAAATATTCAAAAATCAAGAAAATAAATAATTTTTATTCCATCTCTGTGTTTACTTTACAACTAAACTGGGGTTTGGTTTTGTTTGTTTGTTTGATTGTTTCTGGATTTTGTTTTTGCTGGCTTTAAAATTAATTTTATTGTTTTAATGTTCAAGATTTGAGAGGATACCACAAGATTTTATTTCACTTGGGTTTTAAAAGGGTCAGGCACAGCAAACTCAGAGGTTTAAACAACACCAAAATGTTTTTAAAAAATATCCAACCAAAACAACCAAATATAAAAACAACCCCAAAACCTGTGGAAAACCAATATTTTTAAATATTGATAATAATGGTTATCAGTGATTAATAAAAATGGAGCAATGACTTCCTCTCTTTCTGCCCACATAAACTAAAGGAATATTTGGATTTCATTTCTGCTGCTGCCACATTGAGCACAGGGTTTAATTCTGGGGCTTTTATGGAGTTCAGTGGGAGATTTATTCAAAATGGGGAAAATTAAGGAAAAAAAATCAGACTCTGATTGAGGCCTCTGAGACTTGTGAGTGGACAATAAAATGCTGATTTGTTTTTTTCTCCAGTGATGGGAACAGCAGTTTAGGCCACATGGATCAGGCTCCCACTTGTTTAGGGAGTGATCTTGGAAAAATTATTTATCTGAGCATCACATCCCCAAATTTAAGCATCTGGGTTGAATCATTCCACTCCTGACTCCCTTTAAAGCCACCACAAGATTTGCTAAAAATATGGAATGCAAGTCTGGAGCACTGCACTGCTGATCCTTTCCCATCTTAAATTGGGATTTGTTCCAGAAGTTTCTTAAAATTCACTTCCCTGCCCCGTTTTGGGTAATTCTAAGAAGATAAATTGGTTATTGAGGCAGCTGGGGGTGCTCACCTGGAGAGGAGAAGCTGCAGGGAGAGCTCAGAGCCCCTGGCAGGGCCTGGAGGGATCCAGGAGAGCTGGAGAGGGATTTGGGATAAGGATGGAGGGACAGGACACAGGGAATGGCTTCAGAGCAGGGTTGGATGGGATCTTGGGAATCAGGAATTGTTCCCTGGGATGGAATTGCCAGAGCAGCTGTGGCTGCCCCTGGATCCCTGCAATGTTCAGTTCCAGGCTGGACTTTGGGATTTGGAGCAGCCTGGGACAGTGGGAGGTGTCCCCATGGCAGGGGTGGGCTGAGATGATTTTTAATATCCCTTCCATCCCAATCCACTCTGTAATTCCATGATTTTATCACCCTGTGGTGTGGAATCAGTGTCCAGCAGCTAAAATGACAATTCCTGGGCAGTGATGCTGATCCATCTCCCTCTGGATTCGGCGTTTCTGTGTCGAGTTTTCACTCTCTATCCCAAAGGAATTTCACTCTCCATCCCGGGAATGTTTCACTCTCTATCCCAAAGGAATTCCACTCTCTATCCGGGAATGTTTCTATCCCAAAGGAATTCTACTTTCCATCCCGGGAATGTTTCACTCTCTATCCCAAAGGAATTTCACTCTCTATCCCAGGAATGTTTCACTTTCTATCCCAAAGGAACTTCACTCTATACTGGGAATATTTCACTCTCTATCCCAAAAGAATTTTACTCTCTGTCCCAAAGGAATTCCACTCTCCATCCCGGGAATGTTTCACTCTCTATCCCAAAGGAATTCCACTCTCCATCCCGGGAATGTTTCACTCTCTATCCCAAAGGAATTCCACTCTCCATCCCGGGAATGTTTCACTCTCTATCCCGGGAATGTTTCACTCTCCATCCCAAAGAAATTCCATTCTCTATCCCAAAGGAATTCCACTCTCTATCCCAAAGGAATTCCACTCTCCATCCCGGGAATGTTTCACTCTCTATCCCGGGAATGTTTCACTCTCCATCCCAAAGAAATTCCATTCTCTATCCCAAAGGAATTCCACTCTCTATCCCAAAGGAATTCCACTCTCTATCCCGGAAATGTTTCATTCTCTATCCCGGGAATGTTTCACTCTCTATCCCTGGAATGTTTCCCTCTCTATTCCAAAGCAATTCAATAAAACAAATTAAGCTCCCAGCCTTTCATGTCCCGGGAATTTTAAGATCACAAATCCCAGCTTTGGGAACACATTGGGAACATTTGGGAACACATTTTGGGAACACTTTGGCTTGCCGTGAAAGTGGCCTCTGGGAAAACAGGACACAATTCCCAGCTTTTCCTGTCTTTTCACAAACCAGGGAAGAGCCACTGGAGGCATTTCTGAGCCAAAAGATGGTGTCATCTCTGCCCTGGTGCAGCTGTTGGCCTGAAAAAAGCTGGGAATAGGAATGGGAATAGAGGCTCAGAAATTTTAGCACCAATAGGTGGCAGGCAGAGCTCAGTCAGGAATCACCAGCTCGGGATTGCTCCGGGATGGGATGGGGGGTTTGGGGACTGCTGGGGCTGGGCAAGCCCTGGCAGATTCTGGGTGATTCCACCCTCCTGAAGGGAATTCTGGAGGATTGGGACAGGAATAGTTGGGGTTGAGCAGCTCCAAGGATGGGAACTCTTGGAAGTTTGGTAGTTTGAAAGTGTCAGCCTCCTTTTCTACAGGCTGAGCCCCTTCCCCAGAATTTATTTTCCACCCCTTTCCCACTTCCATTCCCTTCTCTAGACACACTCCAGCCCCTCAATGTCCTTTTTGAAATATTCCCACAACTTTAAAAACCCCAAACCAAAACAAAATTTAACAAAAAAAGGCAGTGGAAAGTACTGCAACTTAAAATTTTTATGTTCAGAACTCCCCAGTTTCACCTAAAATTTGTGATTCTGAAGGAATACAACATTTATTGACTCTTCCCCAGTCCTGCCTTCCCTGTGAACAAAATTTTAAGGCAGGACTGAGCAAATGTCCTGACCACAACAGGAGCACAGCTTTGGGCAGGGTGAAGTGGAAATTAGGAAAAATCCCACATGTTTTCTCAGCCAATTAAAACACCAGGGAAAGTTTGTTTACTAATTAAACCTTTCCCATACATTGAGAAAAAAGTGGGAAAATTTTAGGTTTTCAGTGCCTTCTAAAGGGTATTTTTTTTCTGTTGTGTTAAGTAATTTAAATAAATTGCTTTCCCAAGGACCTGGGAAGTGATGAATTTTATATAATCATTGATGAGCTTCACAGAAAAGGTGGGAATTATTATTCTTTTATTGCAGAAATAAATTAAGAACTGAAGGACACCCAGCAAGCCTGGAAATGTTCAGGTGGAGAAAACAAGGTTTTTTCTTCTTACTAGGACCTGAATGCAATAAATGTCTCCACATGATGTATCAATAATGGAATTCCAGAATGGTTTGGGATGGAAGGGAGATTAAAGATCATTTTATTCTAGCCCTGCCCCACTGTCCCAGGCTGCTCCAGCCCCAGTGTCCCACCTGGAACTGAACATTCCAGGGATCCAGGGGCAGCCACAGCTGCTCTGGCAATTCCATCCCAGGGAACAATTCCTAATTCCCAATATCCCACCAAATCCTCATTTGAAGCCATTCCCTGTGTCCTGTCCCTCCAGTTCCTGATGAATTGTCCTTTCCCAGCTCTCCTGGAGCTCCTCCAGACCCTGGAATTTGCTGTGAGGTCTCCACACAACCTCCTCTCTCTCCTGCAGGCTGAGCATTCCCAACTCTCCCATCCTGTCTCCAGTCCCCACTAAGGAACTTTGTGGCCTCCTCTGAACTTCTCCCAGCATTTCCATGCCCTTCTCATGCTGGGGACACCAGACTGGTGCAGAGCATTCCAGGTGGGATCTCAGAAGTCTGTAGTTTTGGCAGAGCATAAAGTCCAGCCCAAAGGAGTTTAAAAAGCAAATATTGTGCAATTCTCAGCATTTCCCTGTCAGAGGGAAGTGTGGAGCAGCACATGGAAAATCCAGGAGGATTGAGACCCCTTGAGTGTTTATTTGGGGGCTGGGGCTGGTGGAAAATCAAGAAAAAATGCTTGGAAAGAGGAACTTGTGAGCTGGAGATTAGGATGATTTTATGTCTCCTTCATTGCTTGCATCAAAAGCAGACACAGCCAGTGACTGTCACTCAGTGGGAAAAAATATTCCTGCGTTGATTAAATGTCTCTTTTTTTTACTGGTGACCTGACAGCACCCAGGGAGAGGCTGGAGCTGGGCCAGGAGGGATTTGGGATGGATTTTAGGGCAAGGTTCTTCCTCCAGAGGGTGCTGGGCACTGCCCAGGCTCCCCAGAGCTCCAGGAGCTGCCAGGGGTGCCCAGGCTGGGATTTTGGGATGATCTCTGATCATCTCTTCCAACTCAGAATATTCTGTGATTTTATATAAATTCAAAATATGTCAGAGTGTCTGAATTAAAAAAAAAACACCAGTGTAAATCATATGCAAAATTCAGTTGCATCCATTTCCCAGCGTTAGAAAAGTTGAAGTTGTGGCTGCCCCTGGATCCCTGGAATTGTCCAAGGCCAGGTTGGACACTGGGGCTGGGAGCAGCCTGGGACAGTGGAAGGTTCCTCCCAACTCAAACCATTCCATGGTCCTTTGATTACCTGATTCCAAGCCCAGATTTCAAAGAATTTGAATTACCAAAGTGCTTTTTCCCTACACTTCCAAAACTTAAAAATTATCCTGGGAAAGAAATATTTGCCCTAAGTTGGGGCAAATCTGGATGTGGATTTTGCAAATCTCTACAAGATTTATAAAAAGGTTGTGGAAAATGCCAGTTCTCCCTTTGAGCTGTTCCTGCAAGTGGGGCTTTCTACAATTGGAAAAGTCTTGGGGATCTCTCTGTGTGCTTGAAACGAAATAAAACTTGGTTCTTATGTAATTGCAAACATGTTCCATCAGGCAGGTGAGCGTGGGGCTGAGAGTTCAGCAGCAGTTTACCTTCAGAGGGGGAGGAACAATTCCCTCAGCCTCACCTTGCTGGGGATGAATCCTGCTGAAAGACGCCTCCAAATCTGGCTGAGCGCTTCTCCAAGGGTTTGGGAAGTGCAGCACGTTCCTTTGTGGCATCCCCACGGGGCAGAAAACACCCTCAAGGCCTCTGGATGGGAGTGTGGAGCAGGGAGCAGCAGTGGGATGGGGTGTGGGAGCTCCTGGGTGATTCCAGACACTTTTCATCACCTTGGCTCTGAGTCTCCCTCAGTCCTGGGCACAGAGCCGAGACAGAGCGGGTTCAGCCTGAGCCAGACTGAATGCTCCATTACCCTGCCCACCTCTGCACAGGAGAGAACTGCTTGAACATTAGGATTTAGCATTTTAAGCCCTCATGAATTACCCAGGGCCTGGACCGTGGAAATGTTTCCTGATGTGTGGCCTGGCCGTCCCCTGTCCCACGAGGTGGGTGGGACACCAGGAATTGTTTCCTGCTCAGCCTTTCCCTGTGCACATCCAGAGCCTTTGAAGTGGGGTCAGGACAGGGTTTTTTTGCAGTTTGCCCACTGCTGGTGTGGATTTCCAATGGGATTTTCCTGGGATAGTTACCTGACAGTAACCTGCAGGATGTGAGAGGCTCATGTGAAAATCTTGAGGCTAAAAAGGGAAAAATCCTGAGGATGAGAGTGAATATTTCTCTACTCAGAGAAGGCACAAATTCCACTGGAACAAAGCCATTCCTGGGAATGCCAAGGGGTAATAAACACATTCTTTTCTAGGAGAAAGGGAAGGGCAAGGAGCAGGTCTAGGATATGCAGGGAGTTGGGAGCTGCTGCCAAAATCTCGCCCACACAGAGGAGGGAGAGGCTGGGCTGCCACAGGCCACCCTGCAGTGCAAAGGCAATTCCTGCCCTGCATCCCTGCAGGACCCACATTCCCTGCCCTGCATCCCTGCAGGACCCACATTCCCTCTCTACATCCCTGCAGGACCCACATTCCCTGCTCCACATCCCTGCAGGACCATGTTCTGCATCCCTGCAGGACCCACATTCCCTGCTCCAGAGCCACCAGGAAGGGATGACACATGAGATTCTCTGCCTCAAAATTATCCTCAGGGGTTTTGTGACTCAGCCCCTGTTACTGCTTCTTCCTCCCTCTCTTTCCAGGATAAGCAGCTTGTCAGGAGCACCTCACCTCTGGATTCCCTTCTGGGAAACAAGAGGGAGGTGTCCCCAACTTTTCCGTTGCTTAACACACTTGTGCTCCAGTCACACACCTTTGTTCCACTGCCTGCAGGTTTTCCCATGCACAGGGAAGCCAATGGAGTGAAATTCCAAGTTGGAGAGCACTGGTAAAAATGTCATGGTGCTCAGCTGTGGAGCCAGAGGGCTTTTGGCTGCTCTTGAGGTTTTATCTGGGTCTGGAAAAGTTCACAGTGGTAAGAGAAAATAAAGGGGAGAATAAAGTGTAAGCAGCAGGAAAGGGATTGGGATTGGGATTGGATTGGATTGGATTGGATTGGATTGAGATTGGGATTGTGCCCCTGAGCCCCCCCAGGTGTGACCCCACCTGCAGAGCTGCCCCAGCCCTGTCCCAGCCCAGGGAGGAGCTGGAGCTGCTGCAGAGAGCCCAGAGCAGGCAGCAGGATGAGCAGAGGGATGGAGCAGCTCTGCTGGCAGGAAAGGCTGGCACAGCTGGGATTGTTCACCTGCACAGGAGAAGCTTTGGGCTGAGCTCAGGGTGGCCTTGCAGGGCCTGAAGGAGCTGCAGGAAACATGGAGAGAGACAATTGCCAAGGGCTGGAGGGACAGACACAGGGAATGGAGGGACAGACACAGGGAATGGAGGGACAGACACAGGGAATGGCTTCAGGGTAGGGTTTGACAGGATATTGGGAATTAGGAATTGTTCCTGGCAGGGTGGGATGGAATTCCCAGAGCAGCTGTGGCTGCCCCTGGATCCCTGGAATGTTCAGTTCCAGGTTGGACATTGGGGTTTGGAGCAGCCTGGGACAGTGGGAGGTGTCCCTGCCATGGCAGGGGTGGAACAAGATGATTTTTAATATCCCTTCCAACCCAAACCATTTTGGAATTCCATGATAAGCAGACTGTGAGGGTGAGGAGAAACCAGGGATGAAGCCATCCCACAGCAGGAGGCTCAGGGAACACTGAATGCTCAAGGGGATGGAAGAAAAGATGCAGGAGAAAACCAACTTGAAAAGGTGTGGGGTGATCAGAAGTGCTGGGATTCCAGAGTGGGGCAAGCAAAACCTTTGGGAAGGACAACCAGCCTGGATGTTCTTGCTGGGCATGAGCACACAGAACCCTGCCTGGATTTCTCATTCCTTCGGGATTTTTGTCAATAATAATTTATTTCAGAGAGATCCCAACTCTGCACACTTGACTCTTTGTTTTGGACAGCGAGATTTCTCATTCCTCTGGGAAGGAGGGATAACCAACAGCTCTGACAAGTGCCCTGGCTATCCCTGTGAGAGTTGATTCCATCAGGAATGGCAGGAAATAACCTTCTCCACTTGGAATATGCTGCCTTGTGGAGAGAAAAGACTTCATTAAAACCAGGCTCACCAGAGCCTGCTTGAAGGATTTTATAGCCCTTCAAATGTAAAACACATTTAACAACGGCCCTTTCGCAGTGTTATACACTTATTTATTAGTCTGTGTGTGATCATAAATCCTCCTTTTATCCTCCTTTCTATTTTTCCAAATTAACACATTTTCGAGGAAGGAGATTACAAGAGAGATGGTGAAGTGCCAGATTTGATCTCCTGGACCTTTTGTGCTCCTAAAGGAAAAAAAATCATTAAAAACAAAGAATGGATGAGGCAAACAGCACAAAGCTTTGCTGCTGCTGGTGATCAGGGTGATAAGGATGCCTGGATTCTACTCCTGTCCTCAACCTGTTTTGGGCCAATATTCCAATATTCCAATATTCCAACTCATTCTGACAGGAGGGGCAGGGAGGGGGGCTCGGGCTCTGCTCCAGGAACAGGGACAGAGGAGAGGGAACAGCCTCAGGCTGGGCCAGGGGAGGTTTAAATTGGATATTAGGAAAAATTTCTTCCTGGAAAGGGTGGTCAGGCCTTGGGAAGAGGTGCCATGGGGGGTTTGATGTCCCCATCCCTGGGGATGTGTCC
This sequence comes from Luscinia megarhynchos, assembly GCA_034336665.1. NCBI lineage: Eukaryota > Metazoa > Chordata > Aves > Passeriformes > Muscicapidae > Luscinia > Luscinia megarhynchos. The sequence continues at coordinate 2,066,361 of JAPFBE010000003.1, forward strand.
TGGAGGTGGCACTCAGAGCTCTGGGCTGGGGACAAGGTGGGGATGGGGCACAGCTGGGACTGCATGGGCTGGGAGGGATTTTCCAGCCTCAGGGATTTGGGATTCCAGAATATTCCACCCTTCTGAACATCCTTGCCAAGCCTCTCTCTGCACAGCTCCTTGTGGAAATGTGGCAATGTCTGATATTGGGACTGACAGACTTTTCCATGTGAATATTCGAGATTTCTGCTGCTGTCTTGGGTTGCAGTACAGGATGTGGCAGCAATGTGAATTCTGTCCCATCTGCTGCAGCTGGGTGAGCAGTGACCCTGATCTCCTGGCACACATTATCTGCTCATGGGCCAGCTTTAAACCAGCTGGGCAATCATCTTTATCTTCCCACAGCCCACCCTCCCTCCAGGAGATATCTCCTGTTCATGGCCAGTGAGTCCCAGGGCATGACTGATAAAATTACATCATCCCACTGGGAGATGCTCCAGCCAGGGCAGGAGCCAAGCCTTTCCTGCCCAGATCAAAACTGAGATTTGGGACACCAAGGCACCTTCTTTCCACTGGATTCCAGAGTAAACCAGACCTTTGCACATCATCCCTGGAGCTTCAGAGGAAACTGCACCTTCCACAGGAGCACTGCTCCAGCTGAACCACATCTGCCCCTGCAGGAGGATGCAGCCACCATGGAATGGGACTGCTGCCAGCACCCTGACTGACTGACGGGTGTCAGCTTGGATTCTGACTCTGGCAGGGTTTGGGATTGTTCTGTGTAATACTGCATTGCTATTTGAATTTTCCTAGTGAAGAACTGTTATTCCTAATTCCCATCTCTTTGGCTGAGAGCCCCTTAATTTCACAATTATAATAATAATTTGGAGGGAGGGGGTTTTTATTCTCCATTTCCAAGCGAAGCTCCTGCCTTTATTGGCAGACACCTGTCCTCCAAACCAAGACAGCTGCTCATAATTCACTCCCAGCACCCAATCCCATGGTTTTCCAGTAGTAAACAGGGAACAGCCTCATCTTTCCATCTCAGTGTAAATGCCATGCTGAGACTGACAGAGGAATCCAGCTCTGGGAGAAAAGCTGGATCTTGGAATTTTGCAACAACGAGCCCAGCATGGATAAAAATCCAGCTGGATCTATGGCAAGGGGCTCATGATTGATCAGGTGGAATTAGGGAGGATCCATGGACAAATCTCACCTTTTGGGGTGATAAGTGGTGATGGGAGATTGTTGAATGCCTGGGAGTCCCAGAAAAATGAGATGTCTGGGAACACCTGGATGGGTTCTGCCCCTGGAACAAGGCTGGATGTTGGACAGATGGGGAGGAGAGCAGCTCTGTGGGAAGGGGTGTTGGGATTCTGCTGGATGGCAAGGAATGTTAGCCAGGAACGTTCCTGGGAGCCAGGAGAGCCAACCCTGTCCCTGGGGGACACCAGGCACACAATTCCCTGTTTTTCCCAGCATCCAATCCAACCTTGCCTCTCCTCAGTTTCAAACCATTCCCACTGTCCTGTCACTCTCTGTCCCCATAAAAATCCCTCTCCCTCCTTTTCCTAAACCTCTAGAAGGGCTTTGAGGTCTCCTCCAGGTGAACACCTCCAGCATTAACATTTACCTTTTAACCTGCTTTTTAAAATATTTCTGATTATTTGTGTGCTGCCTGAAAGGGGAATTTTGGGAAAAGCTGCTGATTTAGTGGGAACAAGTGAAATATTAAGAAACGTTAGTTGTTCCTTTGTTAGCAGTGCAAATCCCCTGACGAACCCAAAAACTATCAGTAGGTTTTGAGATGTTTGCAACTGATAATTGATAAATCTGCTCATTGATTAACGTTGCTTTTATCATTAAATAATCAAGGCTGTAAACCAAAACAGAACAGAACAAAATAAAACAAAACAAAAGCCCTAACCCAAACCCACCCCCCTTCCTCAGCTTAATTAGAGCCACATTCCCCCAATTCACAGCTGAGCATCTCTGAAATGGGGCTGCAGCTCCTTCCAATTATGCAGAGCAATTAGAGAAGCTCATCAAGACATTCTGAGGTCTCATTAGGGAGAGTGTTGGTTGCTGCAGACATCTTCAGAGATTTCAGCAGTGTCTGGGGCTCATCTCCCCCTCCCAGCCACATTCCCACTCTTTGGGAAGAGTTAGACCGTGACTCCCTTCTCTTTAAACACCCCTCAATGCTCTCAATTTATATTAAATATTGTTCATTTACATCGGATGATTTTAAAAAAAAAATCTGATTTTCTTCATGCTGTCAGGGGCTTGAAATAGAAAAAAAAACCACTATTGAATTTAGCTGTTTTTTTAGCTTTCATAATTCAGCTTTCTCAGGGAGATAAATACGATTTCCAAGGTAAAATTATTGAGTATTTCCTTATGGGAAAACAGTTAACAGCCTGTGCCTGAATGGTGAGAAATATAAATTTATAAATATAAATTTGAGTGAAGAAAAAGCTGAAAGAAATAAAAATGGTATTTTCTTAGAGCTGTCATGGGAGTTTTTGATCTGGATACAGAGGATCCTTCTGCTTGTGGAAAGCAGAGCTGGGGTCAAAGATAAAATAACAAACTTTGCTTTAAAAAGTTGGTTTTTATAGTTAAAAATTCATTGTATTTCCCTTTATTTGTATTGGTGCTGTTGTTTGGGCTCTGGTTGTGTTTTTTTTTGCTGCTGCTCGCTGTCATGGAAAATGTTGCCCAAAGCCAGACAGCCAAGAGATAAGAGCAGAGCTTTTCTGGGATATTTTGGTTCATTTCGGAATGCTGCATTGAAGTTTAGGGGGAAAATTTATGGGAGAGGCCAAATAAATTATTTCAGGGATTAATAAATTATTTTTCACTTGAGGAGGTGGATGGAGGAGTAGTTGAGGAGGGTGACCAAGAGATTGCAGCTGGCATGAGTGGCATTCCTCAGGAGCTGCACCTTGGGTGCTCCCCAGGGATGAGGTTCCTGGCACTCAGGATGGTGCCAGAAAATCCAATTTAGAAATGTCTTTGTCATCATTGTCACTTTGACCCATTCCCTTGGGGGCACAGGGTGTTCTCAGCTGGTTATTGCCAAACTGGGATTTGTAAAATATCTGTGGCATGGATATTTAGAGGGGAAAAAAATCACAAGCTCCAGAGATTCACAGGCTGGTTTGGGTTGGAAGGGACATTAAAGATAATTCAATTCTAATCCCTCACCATGGCAGGGACACCTCCCACTGTCCCAGCCCCAGTGTCCAACCTGGAGCTGAACATTCCAGGCATCCAGGGGCAGCCACAGCTGCTCTGGGAATCCATCCCAGCCCCTCCCAGGGATGAATTTTCCCCCAATATCTTGTCTAACCCTCCAATCCTTTAGCCTGTAGCCATTCCCTGTGTCCTGTCCAGGTGAACAATCCCAGCTGTGCCAGCCTTTCCCCACCCCTCTGCTCATCTCCTGCTCTGCTCTTCCTGAGCATCCTGGGCTTCCCTAAAGCTGATGGAAATTTTTCCATGCAGCCCCAAAAAGTGAAAAGGTGTTCCCATATTCCTTTGGGATGCTCCTGCATTTTTGGCCACCTTTGGGTGTCTGCCCAGAGAGCTCTGCATGCATAAATGGAAAGAGGGGATTAAAAAAAAACCTTGAATGTTAAACCTGGAAGATGCCACTTGGTTTGTCCCCTCATCCTCATTAATTTGTGTCACAAAATTGGAGGTTCCTAATGAGGACAAAGAAAGATGAAGCACCAGGACATCAAAAATCACTGTAGAGATTCCTGGGATTTTAGAGATGTCAGGCTTGGGGAGGAGGGCAGCAAACCTTGGAGCAAGAGAATTCTCTAATGAAAAATGAATATTTTTGATATGAATCATCTCTTTAGCTCAGACAAACCAGAGAAGTTTATTTTCCAGACTGGGATCTTTGAAAAGTGTCCCCAGTTTTGGGCAATGATTCTGTTCTGGGGGAGTTTTTTTCTGTTCCTTCTCTCATCACAGGACAGGAGTGAATTCCAATTAATTATATTTAAGATGGATTAATCACTAATGGAAGTATGACTGCTTTGATAATTTACTCCAGCACCAAGCTCGGTCTAAATATGAGGAAAAAATTGGTTTATTTGGTATAATCCACCATGTTTTCACCAGTTTGTGCCATCCATTCCCACCTCTGCAGTTCCCAAAAACAGTGGGTTTGTTTTTCAGGTGCCTGAGAGTTTGGGGAAATTATTAACTAATGATTTTAAGGGGAATTGGGTGGCTCAGATCCCCATTTTTCCAGAGGGCCAGGACATTTTGGATGTGCAGAATGACATTTTGGAGCCCTGCTGGCTGAGCTGAGGGGTGACCCCATTGATCTGCAGCTCCCATGGATTGAGCAGTGGGGAGCCCCAGGATCCTCTCCTGATTTATTCCTTTTCAAACCCAGGGAAATTTTGCAGTTTAAAAGCAGCACTCCACATCAGAACACATCCATCCTTGTGGATTCTTCCAGCCTAGGCTCAGCTTTAATGATAATCTGCCCTCAACTATGTAAAAATGAATTAATCTCGAGTCTAACTCTTAGACAGCCACACTAGAAGGGGTTTGGAGTGAAGCAAAAATGAAATTACTCCATGCACACAATTCCAAACACCTTTGCTGCTGGATCTGTGCATTTAAGACCTGTTTTATTTTACTCTGAGACCCCAAAGCTCATCCCAAATTGCCTGGATGGGGCTGGAACTGGGATTTTTTTTAATCCAGAAGAAATGCTGTCCCTCAGCTCACTTTTATTTCAATTCCCTCACACACCTGATCCAATAAATCCCTTTCCAGCCCAGAAGTGAGAGCTGCCCCTCTGTCAATCCCAGAGAGTTTTGTCTTTGCCCACAGAAACTTTTGAAAAAGTTTCACCTCCCAATGAAACCCAGGAGCAATGTAAACATTTTCTGTGTATTATCTGTGCATTTAAGACCTGTTTTATTTTAGTTTTAGATCCCAAAACTCCTCCAAGTTGCCTGGAAGGAGCTGGAACTGTTTTGTTTTTTTTTAATCCAGAAGAAATGCTGCTCCTCAGTTCACTTTTAATTTCAATTCTTCCAGCCCAGAAGTGAGAGCTCCTCTCTGTCAATTCCTGGGAGTTTTGTCTTTGCTCACAGAAGCTTTTGAAAGAGTTTCACCTCCCAAATGAAACCATTAAAAAAAATATTTTCTGTGTATAATTTGTGGATTTTAGGTCTCATCTTAGTCTGAGATCCCAAAGCTCATCTTCAGTTGCCTGAATGGGGTTGGAATTTTTTTTTTTTTTTTTAATCCAGAAGAAATGCTGCTCCTCAGTTCACTTTTATTTCAATTCTTCCAGCCCAGAAGTGAGAGCTCCTCTCTGTCAATTCCTGGGAGTTTTTGTCTTTGCCCACAGAAGCTTTTGAAAGAGTTTCACCTCTCAATGAAACCCAGGAGCAATGTAAACATTTTCCTGTGTATAATCTGTGCTTTTAAGACCTGTTTTATTTTAGTTTTAGATCCCAAAACTCATCCAAGTTGCCTGGAAGGAGCTGGAACTGTTTTGTTTTTTTTTAATCCAGAAGAAATGCTGCTCCTCAGTTCACTTTTATTTCAATTCTTCCAGCCCAGAAGTGAGAGCTCCTCTCTGTCAATCCCTGGGAGTTTTGTCTTTGCCCACAGAAGCTTTTGAAAGAGTTTCACCTCCCAATGAAACCCAGGAGCAATGTAAACATTTCCTGTGTATAATCTGTGCTTTTAAGACCTGTTTTATTTTAGTTTTAGATCCCAAAACTCATCCAAGTTGCCTGGATGGGGGCTAGAACTGGGTTTTGTTTTTTTTTAATCCAGAAGAAATGCTGCTCCTCAGTTCACTTTAATTTCAATTCTTCAGGCCCAGAAGTGAGAGCTCCTCTCTGTCAATCCCTGGGAGTTTTGTCTTTGCTCACAGAAGCTTTTGTAAAAGTTTTACCTCACAAATAAACCATTTAAAAAAAAAAAAGCATTTTCTGTGGATTTTAGACAGGTCTCATCTCAGTTTTAGATCCCAAAGCTGCCGGGATGGGACTGGAACTGGGTTTTCCATGGATTAAAACAAAATCTGGGCTCTGACCACCAAATCAGCCCTCCTGGGGCTGTGGTGGCCAAGGAAAGGGGGAGCAGGGGAACATTCCCAGCCAAAATCCAGACTAGGAGGAGGAGGAGGAGGAGGAATCCCAGCACTGCTCTCCTTGCCTGGAGCTGGAACTGGACAATGAACCCCAAAACTGATAAAAGTGTGAAAACCCAGAGTCCACCCTGGGTGTATCCACAGCCAGGCTCCTGCACTGCCCCAAGGTGAATCCTTTGAAAGCTTTTTAATAATTCCCTGCTTTATTATTTTAATTCTGTCTAACCTCTGCTCCAGGTGGCCTCTCAAAGCATCAAAACCACAGGGTGATTCTTCTTCTGCAGGGATGAAATTCCCCCCCCGACAGAATGTGGAATGCTGGAAATGAGGATCTAATCCAGCCAGGAAATGTTTTCCTGAAGTCATTTTTTCTATTTTTAGTAGATAAACACCTCTCTGAGGGAGAGATGTTGTGCAAGGCCCTGGCTCTGGTTATTGTACCTTTAATCCTGCAAATTCAGGGGGCACTTGGAGCTCCACTTCACCAAAATGGGCAATTTTTAATCCAGTTTTCCAATGGGAAACCCCAAATTGAAGAAAATTGGGGGGTTCTGGGAGAAACACAGCCTGTGCTGCAGTTCCATGGGACAGCAGGAATCCACTGGGATGAAAAACAGCATCAAATTTGCATTTTTTTCCTGAGCTGGCCAAACCCAAGGAGCTGAATTCACGGGGGCAGCTCCAGGTTTTACTCACCTGCTTTTATTCCCAGCAGGAATAAACTCCACTCAAGAAGAAAAAATCTCAAGTTGCACCAGGGGAAGTTCAAATTTGATATTGGGGAGAAAAAAAATTCCCTGCAGGAGTGGTCAGGCCTTGGAATGAGCTGCCCAGGGAGGTGGTGGAGCCTGGAAATGTTCCAGAGGTCTGGATGTGACCTTTGGGGATTTTGGGGCTGGGTGATGCTCAAGATCTCCCCCAGCTTTGGTAATTCTGTGATTCCCTAATTATTATAAATGTACTTCTGTGTTTCCTCCAAGCAACCCCAAATCCCAAAGATGACAGCAATAAAAAATCCCAGTGCTGCTCCCCAAGAGAAAAAACCCAAATAAAGAGTGTGACAGATGTTAGCAGGGAATATTTTGACAAGGAACAGCAGGAAAAAGAAAAGAAAGGTGTTCATTTCACTTTTCCTCTCTGGTTTTGGCAGCAGGGAAAATGTTTGCATTGCTCTGGGGTTTCATTTGGGAGGTGGAACTCCTTCAAAAGCTTCTGTGAGCAAAGACAAAACTCCCAGGGATTCACAGAGAGGAGCTCTCACTTCTGGGCTGGAAGAACTGAAATAAAAGTGAACTGAGGAGCAGCATTTCTCCTGGATTTAAAAAAAACAAAAAAACAAAAAAACAAAACAAACCAAATAAATAAATAAAAAAACCCCAAAAAACCCCAAAAAACCCCCCCCAAACTATTCCAGCCCCATCCAGGCAACTTTGGGGTCTCAAACTGAGATGAGACCTGTCAAAAATCCACAGATAATACACAGAAAATATTTTTTTATGGTTTCATTTGGGAGGTGAAACTCTTTCAAAAGTTTCTGTGAGCAAAGACAAAACTCCCAGGGATGTGACAGAGGGGCAGCTCTCACTTTGAGCTGAAAGAATTGAAATAAAAGTGAACTGAGGAGCAGCATTTCTTCTGGATTAAAAAAATATACAAAAAAAATCAAAAAAAAGCAAAAACAAACAACAAAAAGAAAAAACAAACAAAAAACCCCAAACAGTTCCAGCCCCATCCAGGCAACTTGGGATGAGCTTTGGGGTCTCAAACTGAGATGAGACCTGTCTAAAAATCCACTGAAATTACACAGAAAATATTTTTTTTTATGGTTTCATTTGGGAGGTGAAACTCTTTCAAAAAGTTTCTGTGAGCAAAGACAAAACATCCAGGGATTGACAGAGAGGCAGCTCTCACTTCTGGGCTGGAAGAATTGAAATAAAAAGTGAACTGAGGAGCAGCATTTCTCCTGGATTAAAAAAAAAAAACAAACCAAAAAAAACCCAGTTCCAGCCCCATCCAGGCAACTTGGATGAGTTTTGGGATCTCAAACTGAGATAAAACAGGTCTTAAAATCCACAGATAATACGCAGAAAATATTTTTTATATTGCTCTTTGGTTTCATTTGGGAGGTGAAACTCTTTCAAAAAGTTTCTGTGGGCAAAGACAAAACTCTCTGGGGATTGACAGAGAGGCAGCTCTCACTTCTGGGCTGGAAAGGGATTTATTGGATCAGGTGTGTGAGGGAATTGAAATAAAAGTGAGCTGAGGAGCAGCATTTCTTCTGGGTTAAAAAAATCCCAGTTCCAGCCCCATCCAGGCAACTTGGGATGAGCTTTGGGATCTCAGAGTAAAATAAAACAGGTCTTAAATGCACAGATCCAGCAGCAAAGGTGTTTGGAATTGTGTGCATGGAGTAATTTCATTTTTGCTTCACTCCAAACCCCTTCTAGTGTGGCTGTCTAAGAGTTAGACTCGAGATTAATTGATCTGTAGGATTATTGTGTGTGTAAACACTGCTGAGGAGGATTTCTGTGGAGGGAAAGTTGAATTATTTTATCAGGAGAAACCTCTGGATAACAGAATGAGGGAAAAATGTGACAAGTGGTTGGCAAGGAAAAAAAATCTGTTATTTGAATATCAGAGTTTATTTAGAAATATAAAATTTACTCTCAATATTTGGGTTGGAATGAATTTTAAAGTTCATCTTTGTTCCAACCTCAGACACCTTCCACCATCCCAGGTTCTCCAACCTTGGGCACCTCCAGGGAATCAGAGGCAGCCCCAGCTTCTCTGGGAATTTCATTCCAGGGTCTCCCCACCCTCACAGGGAACAATTGGTTTCTAAAACCCAAACAACATTTTTTTTAAGATAAGAAAATGTTCAGAGAAAATCCAGTGTCCTCATGGTGAGAGCAGCTCCAGGGGTCTGAAACCAAGCAACTCCAGGCAGGAAATTCCCTCCATAAATCCAATTTTTAATGGCAAAGTTATTAGTGATATGTTTTATTTGTGTCTTCATTTTTATCCTTTATTGTTAAAACAAAGAGAAATATTTGCATGTTGCTCTGTTGTTTTTGTTTTTAAAAAAGTTATAATAATTCTGATTTCAAGGCATCTTCTTTCACATCCTAAGGGGAAGGAGAAGAGGAAATGGCTTCAAATGGCACCAGGGCAGGCTCAGAGGTTGGAGACTGGGACAGAAAATGTCCCTGGCAGAGTGGTCAGGGCTGGGATGAGCTGCCCAGGGAGGTTTGCAGTCACTGTCTGTGACTGCATTCACCAATAAATTAATTTTATTACAACTTACATTTACTCTGAAAATACTCTGGATTTTCCGTGATTGTGTACATTTCTTACCCTGCTCTTTTTTCCCAGGGTTACAATTAAAAAACAAAAAAGGCCAGTGAAGGGTCAACCCTAAAAAAATCTCCTCTGCTCTTTGAAACAGAGGGAGCTAAACCACAAAATAAACCACAGTAAAAAGTGATTGATGAGATGAGAATACCTTTACATCCATGGGAGGAATAAACCAGTCCCAAACTAGTCCCAAACCAGTCCCAAACCAATCCCAAACCAATCCCAAACCAGTCCCAAACCAGTCCCAAACCAATCCCAAACCAGTCCCAAACCAATCCCAATCCAATCACAAACCAGTCCTAAACCAATCCCAATCCAATCACAAACCAGTCCCAAACCAATCCCAATCCAATCCCAAACCAGTCCCAAACCAGTCCCAATCTAAGCCCAAATGAATCTCAAACCAATCTCAAACCTATCCTAATCCAGTTACAATCTAGTCTCAAACCAATCCCAAACCAGTCCCAAACCAGTGCAAATCCAGTCCCAAACCAATCTCAAAACAATCCCAGAACAATCCCAAACCAGTCCCAAACCAGTCCCAAACCAATCCAAGCGAGTCCCAAACTAGTCCCAAGCCAGACTCAAAAGTGTCCCAAATAAATCCCAAACCAATCCCAAACCAATCCCAAACCAGTCTCAAACCAGTCCCAATCCAATCCCAAACCAATCCCAAACCAGTCCCAAACCAGTCCCAATCCAGTCTCAAACCAGTCCCAAACCAGTCCCAATCCAATCACAAACCAGTCCCAAACCAATCCCAAATCCATCCCAAATCCATCCCAAACTAGTCTCAAACCAGTCCCAATCCAATCCCAAATGAATCTCAAACCAATCTCAAACCTATCCTAATCCAGTTACAATCCAGTCCCAAACCAATCCCAAACCAGTCCCCAACCAGTGCAAACCCAGTCCCAAACCAACCTCAATCCCAAACCAATCCCAAAACAATCCCAAAACAATCCCAAAGCAATCCCAAACCAGTCCAAAACCAGTGCAAATCCAGTCCCAAACCAATCTCAAACCAATCTCAAAACAATTCCCAAACAATCCCAAACCAGTCCCAATCCAATCCAAACCAATCCAAGCCAGTCCCAAACTAGTCCCAAACCAGACTCAAATGTGTCCCAAATAAATCCCAAACCAATCCCAAACCAATCCCAGACCAGTCTCAAACCAGTCCCAAACCAGTCCCAATCCAATCACAAACCAGTCCCAAACCAGTGCAAATCCAGTCCCAAACCAATCCCAAATGAATCTCAAACCAATCTCAAACCTATCCTAATCCAGTTACAATCCAGTCCCAAACCAATCCCAAACCAATCCCAAATCCATCCCAAACCAGTCCCAAACCAATCCCAATCCAATCCCAAACCAATCCCTATCCAATCCCAAACCAATCCCAAACCAGTCCCAAACCAATCTCAATCCAATCCCAAACCAGTCCCAATCCAATCCCAAACCAGTTCCAAACCAGTCCCAAATCCAATCCCAATCCAATCCCAAACCAATCCCAAATAAATCCCAATCCAATCCCAATCCAATCCCAATCCAATCCCAAACCAATCCCAAACCAGTCCCAAATCAATCCAAGACAATCCCAAACCAGCATAAACCTGTCCCAAACCTACCCCAAATCCAGTCCCAATCCAATCCCAAACCAGTCCCAAATAAATCCCAATCCAATCCCAATCCAATCCCAAACCAATCCCAAATAAATCCCAATCCAATCCCAATCCAATCCCAAACCAGTCCCAAACCAATCTCAATCCAATCCCAAACCAGTCCCAAACCCAATCCCAAACCAGTCCCAATCCAATCCCAAACCAGTCCCAAACCAGTCCCAAATCCAATCCCAATCCAATCCCAAACCAATCCCAAATAAATCCCAATCCAATCCCAAACCAATCCCAATCCAATCCCAAACCAGTCCCAAACCAATCTCAATCCAATCCCAAACCAGTCCCAAATCCAATCCCAATCCAGTCCCAATCCAATCCCAAACCAGTCCCAATCCAATCCCAAATCCATCCAAACCAGTCTTGAACCTCTCAATGGCCTCTGACCCCAAGATTTTAACTCCCATTCTTAACACATTTGGAAAATAGTCCTGATATTCAAACACCTGATATTCCTACCCAAAAACCATAATAAAAAAAAAATTCAGGCTCCATAAAAGTCCATCCCATTTGAGGATTTAGGAATAAAATCCTCACTGACTTCCAAACAAAACAGGAAAAATTCCACAACACAAATCATTCCCAGTGCATTAAATTAAGAAAATATCAAATTTTTTATATAATTTATGGCAAAGAATTTTTTGTCTTTTTTCCTTGAGGAAATCAGGAGGAATTTCCCCATGGAAAGGGAGCTCAGGGATTGGGTGTCCCCATCCCTGCAGGTGTCACCTGGAGGTGGCACTCAGAGCTCTGGGCTGGGGGCAAGGTCTGGAAGGAAAAAAAAAAAAACTTTTTCAACTTTAATCCTGGAATTCTAAAACAAGAGGAGTCAGGAAGAAACATCAGTCAGTTAAGAGGGCCCTGAAACTTCTCATATTTTGATGCCTTCTTTAATTTCTCTTTTTCTGTGGTTCCTATAAAGGCAGGAAGTGCTTGGGACAGACACTTCCCACAATTAGGAACCAAATGAAAAAAATTTACTTATTTTAAGTAAAATTGGCTTGTTGGGGTGGATATACCTGAGTTGCTCAGAGGTGCAAAGGCTCCTTTTGGGAACCTGGCACAGTTTTACCCCAAGAAAAATGAGGGAACAGGAATGATTTCCCTGCTGGATGTTGTGGGGAGAACCCTGGGCTGGGAAAGGGTTAAAAATCCCCTTTCAATCATGTGGGACAGAGGGTTTGGAAGGAAAAACCTCAGGAAATTAAAGGGTGTGAGGGGAACTGAGCAGCAAATCCCCTCCTCCAGCCCCACCATCCAGCCAGAAACCAAATCCCAGGCTCAGAGCCACGGGGGCCACACAGAAACCGAGCCTGAATTTCATGTACTTCCCTCAAATGATGATGTCATCCCAAACTGCTCCGGAGTTCAGGAAAATTAATGACTCAGCGTCTTGTTTCAGCTCCCTGCAGCCCTGCTTTCAGCTTGGGGCAGCATCAAACACGGATTTTTGGGGGGGCTGGGAGGGGGGATCAGGGAGTCACCGTCTCTGGCTGTCGTTCCCATCAAATCTGTGTCACAAATTCCCTTTTGGGAGCAGCACTCGTGGCTTTGGTGTCCAGTAACAGCCTTTGCATCCTGGAGCAGAGAGGGAAATAGCAAAGGAAGGAGGGAAATGAAAGCAGGCAGAGTAAAAAAAAAAAAAAAAGTCCCGCTTAAAAATAGGGGGAAAATGTGAGTGAAATGGAGATTATGATTCAGTTTTCTAACCACAGCTTCAAGGTCCTGATTTGGATGTGACTTCATGCCCTTGTGGGCACCAGGAACCAAAATGGGTCAGCAAATTCTTCTGAACCTTCAGGTCTAATTTTATTTGGGAAAGAAAAATCCCCAAATCCTTCCCATTGGTGCATTTGGAGTCCCAGGACAAAAATCTGTCTCAGCTCCTGCCCTGCTCCATCACTTGTGTCCAGATCCAGGGGAAGCTGCTCCTTCCCTGGACTTTTAGGGATGATGGAAGGACAAATGGAAGCTGGAATGTCACAGTGTCACTGCAGCTCTTGGGAGCACTCAGCCTCTGCCAGAGTTTAAATTGCTGCCAAAGAGGTGAACCCCCCATGGCCCCACCTTTGCAGCCCAAATTTTGGCCACTGGCACCTGGCTGGGGTCAGGAATAATATGGGCAGGGCAGGGATTGTCCCCTGTGCACCTCAATCCCTGTGTTTGGTTTTGGGGCCCCAAAATGACCTGGAGGGGGTAGGAGTGTGTCCAAAGGGCAATGGGGAGGGAAAAGTGGGTGGAAAATAAATTCTGGGAGGAGCAGATCTGGGGAAGTGGCTCAGGCTGGAGAAAAGGAGGCTCAGGGGGGACCTGGTGGCTCTGCACAACTCCCCTGACAGGAGGGGCAGGGAAAGGAGCAGAGGAAATGGCCTCAAATGGCACCAGGGCAGGCTCAGGGTGGAGATTGGCACAGAAAATGTCCCTGGCAGAGTGGTCAGGGCTGGGATGAGCTGCCCAGGGAGGTTTGGAGTCACTGTCTGGGGGATGCTCAGGACAGGCTGGATGTGGCCTTGGGGACAGGGTTGGGGTGATGCTGGTGGCACTGGGGGGATCCTGGAGGTTCTTCCCACCCTGATAATTCCATGATTCTGTGATCCTGTCACTCAGATTTGCAGGTGCTGTTTGAGCACCGGGTTTGGGGTCTCCAGCCCTTCCTTTCAGCCCAGCGAGCAAAGCAGTGGAGGTTTGGGATGTGGGGGTGCTGCCATGAGAGCAGATCCCCTCCTGCCAAACCTTCCCCAGGCTCAGGGAGCTCAGCAATGATGATCCAGAGGAGTGGGAAGATGCTGTGCCTGGAGCTGGGTAAAACAGCTCCAACACCCCCAAATCTGCACAGCTGTCAGTGAATTGCTGCTTTTGGGGCTGGAAACCAACCCCAGGCTGAAACCAGCCTGACTCATCAACCCCAAAGTTCAATTTCTCAACAGAAACTGGAACAAGGGAGGATTTGACAGACAGAGCACCTGATAAATGATCCAGCACGGGAAAGAACTGATAACTTATCTAAAGCTGCAGAGCTGACACAGCTGACTGACTTTATCCCACAAAAACCCAATCCCACTTTTGAACTGGAGGGTCTCCCATGATAATTTTTCTTTGGGAGGGTGTGGAGGTTCCTCCCTGGAGTGGGGACACCTTTTGAGGTCACTCCTTGAGGCTGAGGGAGATTTGTCCCCTTTCCTTTGCTCTGGATGAGTAACATCAAACTCTACTTACTAATTATTTTTCCTAATTTTAATATAATTACTTTTAAACACCTGTAGTTTTATCTACCTGTGCTGTGTAGTAAATTACTCTAAGATATTTTATTACAAATATAATAATAAATTATTTATATATATATAAATATCAATCCTTAATCCTATGAGGCAAAGCTGCATGGATTATATTAATTACAATTCTATAAAGTGTTAGACACAACTCCTGCAGACTCTGCAGTGGTTTTTCAGATTTGGAGCAGATCCCATTGTCCTCCACACCCAAACCTCCCAATTTTTTTTTTTTTCTTATCATCCCAGATCAACCCCATCCAACCCTTCCTTTCCTTCCTCCATTTCTTCTCCCTCTGCTCAAAGCCACGAGACATTTCCAACATTAGCAACGGTTCAGTGCATAATGGTTTTCAAAGCCTCCCTGTATCTCCTCTAAATGAGAAAAATAAATATCTGGGGAGCTCTTGCACATGTCAACAGTGAAGCAATTTGTGTAGGCAGCTCTGGAAACAGTGACAGAGTGAGGAGCTGTGCATAGCTTGGTAATAATATCATCACTGTCTAGACAACTCCACAATTAACAGCCAGACAGACCCAGGCCTTCTTTAAGGAGCCTCCAACAATAAAAAATATTCCTCCACAGGGAAGAAAGCCACAGCTCTCTCTCCCTGCTACCTTGCACAGCACATTGGAATTAATTCTGTTTAAGAGGTTTTCTAAGAGGAGCTGCTTGTCTCAAGTGTTTGCAAAAATTGCCTTTGGTGAGGATCTTCCTGTTAAAACATCTGGTTTAATATTCTCTGAAATGGTCATTCTGGGCTGATTCTCCTCTTTTTATTCACTTCAAAAAAGTGGTTTTTAAAAGCTGTACTAATATTGGGGGAAAGTCTGGATGAATAAAGCTTTCTGCACAAAGCTTCCAGGGAGATTCAAAATCCCAATTTTGGCTCTTCAATTAATTCATAGGCCCAAGGCTGCTCTCACTTTATCTGGTTTTTATCTCATCCCCAACCACAGCCATATTCCACAGGGATAAACCCAGGGCAACGGAGAGTGCTGCCCTCAGAGATTTTAATCCTTAATATAGGACAACTTTGTTCTTTATTCCAGGTCCTGCAGATTTTGTCCTGGAAGGACAAATCCCAATCCAATCGAATCCCAATCCATTTCCATTTCCATTTCCATTTCCATTTCCATTTCCATTTCCAATTCTAATTCTAATTCTAATTCTAATTCTAATTCTAATTCTAATTCTAATTCTAATTCTAATTCTAATTCTAATCCTAATTCTAATCCTAATTCTAATCCTAATTCTAATCCTAATTCTAATCCTAATCCTGACCGACCCAAATCGAATCTCAATCTCAATCTCAATCTCAATCCAGTCCCATTCCAATCCAATCCCAAACCAATCCAAATCCAATCCAAATCCAATCCAAATCCAATCCAATCCCAACCCAATCCAATCCCAATCCAAATCCAATCCAAATCCAATCCAATCCAAATCCAATCCAATCCCAATCCAATCCAAATCCAATCCAAATCCAATCCAAATCCAATCCAATCCCAACCCAATCCAAATCCAATCCAATCCCAACCCAATCCAATCCCAATCCAATCCAAATCCAATCCAATCCAATCCAAATCCAATCCAAATCCAATCCAATCCCAATCCAATCCAAATCCAATCCAAATCCAATCTCAGTCCAGTCCCAAACCAATCCCAAACCAATCCCAAATCCATCCCAAACCAGTCTTGAACCCTTCAATGGCCTCTGACCCCAAGATTTTAACTCCCATTCTTAACACATTTGGAAAATAGTCCTGATATTCAAACACCATCTTTCCTACCCAAAAACCATAATAAAAAAGAAATTTGAGGCTCCAGTAAAATCAATCCTATTTGAGGATTTAGGAATAAAATCCTCACTGACTTCAAGCTCGTGTAGCTTCCAAATAAAGAACAGCAGGAAAAATTTCACAGCACAAATAATTCCCAGTGCATTAAATTAAGAAAATGCCAGGTTTTGGATGCAATTTCAGGAATTTCAGGAAAATCAGGAGGAATTTCCTGATTCCTGCAGTAGATCCTTCTTATCCAGAAAAAACCTGACTACAGAAGGAGGGGAAAAAATTCCCCAAATTCCCATTTTTCCAATGGAAATCAATCTTTATCTCTTGTGTCTTGAAGAGCCTCACCAAGGGTCATACCCAGGGAGTGACACTGGGTGAAGATTAATTTTAAAATCCATTCCAACCCATTCCCTGAGTTGCAGCCTTTGCAGGATGCAGTTTTTGGCTCCAGGCACCGTGAGGGTTTAGGAATGGGCACGTGGAAAACTCCTGGGATGCAGTGAGGATATTTCCCGTTTGGAGCTGACGTTGATGGCACCAGCAGCACTTCCAGGGCAGGGCTGGGAAGTGATGTCAGCCCAGGAATGTTTTCCCTCCGTGCTCCCAGGCCAAGGCAAGCAGGGCTTGGGGCCTTTTCCCATCCCTGCCCTCCCGTCCCACATCAGCTGAGTTTTGTTAGGAAACACACCCCGAGGTGCCTTGTCCTCCCTTGGGGGGTTGTGGAGCTGGATTTTCACCCTGCAAGGCTTTGAGGAGCAGCCCCAAAGCTGTGAGTGCTCACACCATGAGTCAGCTGCTGCTCTGAGCTCAGCTGCTGGCTCCTGGCTGGAATTTTGGAACTGGTTCTGCTCGGCTGCTTTTCCAGTGAGGAATATGAGCAACACCCCAAAGATGTGGGAAGGTCATCAGAACATGACAGGGTGGTAGAATAAAGACATTTCTGTCCATGCTTCCCACACTGACATAAAAGAGGAGCAGGGTGACGTGGTTCTAAACCAGGAGTTGGCTCTGCAGGTTTTGGAAGCACAAGAAACCAAATCCCACTCAAAAAAAAAAAAAAATCAGCAAAAAATTCTTTGTTCTTAGCACAGGCAACATCTCCAAGGAAGACAGGGCTGGAAAAATGTGGTTTTTTCCTTGGACATCTTCATGGGAATGTTGCACTCCTGAAGTCAGGAGGGTCAAGAGTTGAGCTGAGCTTTGTCAAAGCTTTGTTCATGACCAGGACCAAACCCCTGCCAGGAAAACTCCCAGCCCGAGTTCTGGGGATGACAGGAACGTTCTGTGGAAATGTCTCTCCACACCCAGAGCTAAGGAAAGAAACTCTGGTCAATATTGCAAAGGCTCAGGCTGGGGAGGGGATGGGGCTCAGCAGCACTGGCTGTGCTCCAGCCTGGAGCCAAGTTTAGATGTGGACAACTGGATGTGGTGCAATAAAAATAATAAAAAAGTAAAAATATAAAACTTTTAAATTTTAAATATAAATTTTAAAAATAAAAATCTGCTCATTCCCACTGCCCCTGGTTGCACAGGGTCATGGGATCACCAAGATGGGAAGGGACATCCAGGATCAGCCAGTGCCACCCCAAACCCTGTCCCCAAGGCCACATCCAGTGACTGCAAACCTCCCTGGGCAGCTCATCCCAACCCTGACCACTCTGCCAGGGACATTTTCTTTGCCAATCTCCACCCTGAGCCTGCCCTGGTGCCATTTGAGGCCATTTCCTCTGCTCCTTTCCCTGCCCCTCCTGGCAGGGAGTTGAGCAGAGCAATGAATTCCCCCCTGAGCTTCAATTTAAGCTTTAATATTTGCACCAATTCTGACAGCCCTTGATTTCCCTGTTCCTCATTTAAATCACCAGTGTCAGCCTGCAAAATGCAAGGCAGGAATTGCACAGGGAGCAGCTCCTGTCCTTTTAAAAATCTCCTTTTCCTGCTGGATTTGCATGGTGGTGGCTCCAATTTTGCTCCTCATGCATGAGCAGGTTCCTTCCTGAATGACCTTCAGAAAATCAGTTCAGGATTCACTCTGGAAATAAATTCTGTGGGAGATTTGGCCATTCCTGTGTTCAGTGTTTAGGAAGTTAAAGAATTCCTGGTCTAACATCAGGAAGAAGCTCCTGATTATCCCAAGGAACTCCACGTGAAGATTTCTCAGTGCAAAATCCTCAGAACTCCATTTTCCCTGGTGTCCCTGAGATGTCCCATGGGATGTGGGCTAAACCAGAGTCAATTCCAAGCCCAGCTGATCTCATTCCAGGTTTTAGGGAGTGTGGAAGATGAAGCAAAGGGCAGTGGGATGATCTGTGTGTCAGAACATCCCCACTGAGGACGTGAGCTCATCCCTACCCTCAGAATTTTCCCCCCTTGGAATATTTGGGGAACACTTTGGACAATGCAGAAGCCTCTGAGGAGACCAAAAGGAGACAGAGAACTCCAGCACTTGCCAAAATTGTGGCCCTGTTCCAGATCAGCTATTGGCTTGGAGAAAAAGGAAAAAAAAACAAAAAAAAAAAAAAGGAAGGAGATGCTGAGTTTGAAGCTTTTTCCCACTCCTGGGTAGGGAGCAGCCAGTTTTTGGGGAATGCCTGAATTCCTCAATGCCTGCTCCTCTGGGACACCAGGTTGGGAGAAGGGAGGGGATCAGTGAAGCAACTCCCAGACCAGATTTCCAAACAATCAAAGCACAAAGACATGCTTGAAACGCTCCTCTTTAAAGAGTGTTTTGAAATTTGTCCACAGAAGCAAAGGCTGGAAAACTCTTCACCAATTCAAAACCCCCAGTGCTCCTTTAAGAGGGGTTTTCTATCAAATCCAGGCTGCTGAAGGCAGCAGATTCCAGCAAAACTCCTTTCACCAATGGATACAATTCATTCTATTAAAAAAAGAAAAGGAAAAAAAAAGCAATCCTGGCTGTGTAGGTGGGTGAGAAAATGTGAACAGCTGCTCTGGCTGCAGGAGCAGCCTGCCAGAAATCCTTGTGCTGTGAACAACTGTGCTAAATTTGGTTCCCTGTTCAGATTACTCAGTAGCCAGGCTCTGTCCCTGCTCTCAGCCCAAACACAAGCCCCTCTCTGTCACAGGCAGATGATTCCAGAGCCTGTCATCAGGCACCTGGGAATGGCAGCACTTCCCACAAAACCCTCTCCTGACAGATGAGGGGGAAACAACTCATTTTTGGCAAGGGAGGAGGGAAGAGCTCTGGCACTGGGGACACTCCTGGGGACAGCTGAGCCTCAGGGCACTGTCCTGGAGCCCAGCAAGGAGAGGAAGGGGTGACAGATTCCATCCGTGCTCCTGAGCCCAGGGAGAGGTGCTGGGGTGGAATCACATCCTGCAGGGGGATGCAGAGCACCCCTCACCCTCCTGGGGCCCCTCTGGGATGGATCAGCCACGTCCAGATGGGGTGAGAATGTCCAGGGCAGGGAAAGGAGCTGGGAAGGGTTTGGAGAATTCCTGAGGGAGCTGGAAAGGGGCTCAGCCTGGAGAAAAGGAGGCTCAGGTGTGTGAAATTAATAATGAAAAACCCCAATATTTCTTTTACACTGAAAATTTGTCTTATCTTTATAAATACTCAGACAACTTAGAGCATTTAGAACCTGGATTTCTTTCTTTTTTTATTTTTTTTTTTTTAAATACTCTCTCTGGCTGAGGTGAAACACAACTGGGGAGATGTCTTCTCTTCCTGAGGATGGCTGGGATTGTCCAGGGGCTGGAAAACACACCCTGAGAGGAGCAGCTGAGGGATTTGGGGTGGTTTGGGGGAGAAAAGGAGGCTCAGGGGGGACCTTGTGGCTCTGCACAACTCCCTGCCAGGAGGGGCAGGGAAAGGAGCAGAGGAAATGGCCTCAAATGGCACCAGGGCAGGCTCAGGGTGGAGATTGGCACAGAAAATGTCCCTGGCAGAGTGGTCAGGGCTGGGCTGAGCTGCCCAGGGAGGTTTGCAGTCACTGTCTGGGGGATGCTCAGCACAGGCTGGATGTGGCCCTTGGGGACAGGGTTGGGGTGATGCTGGTGGCACTGGGGTGGCTCTGGGGGATCCTGGAGGTTCTTCCCACCCTGATAATTCCATGTCTCTGTGGAATGCACGCTTGGGGCTGAGCTGGAGGTCTCCAGGAGGAGTTTGTGCTGCTGGTGGAGGTGGCCACTTGTCCCCTGTGGCCGTGGGAAGGTGGCAGTCACTCTCCCAGTCATTACCCAGAACATTTCCCCCTCTCTGCTGCCCAATGAGTCCAGCCTGAAACCAGGATTTCAGCAGCAGCCACCAGCAAACCCCTGCAGCAGAGAGAGCTGGAGTGGGGGTGTCTGCAGAGTTCCTGAGGTGCTGTGACAGAAAATCCTCACGGAATCGTGGAACCACCAAAGCTGGAAGAGCCCTTCAGGATCCTCAGCCCCACCATCATCCCCAGCTCTGCCATCACCCTCAGCAATCCCAGAGTCTGAGGCATTGCTGCACTGCCTGAGAGCCACAACTTTTCCCCACTTTTGAGAAAAATCCCCCACTAGCAATCCATTCTTTTATGACCCTCATCTTTGTCCAGTTATTTTCCTTTACCCTGCAATTTTCTGGATGAAATGCTGGGCTCTCAATTAACTGGAGGTTTAATGAGGAGGCCCAAACCCAACCTCTGGAACGTGCAGGATTAGTGAGGACCCTTTAATTAAGATGAGGTCATCCCAGCCTCCCTCCCCTCTCCGAGGAAATGATGGATGCTCAGTCCTGATGTGTTATTAGGATCCCATCAGCTGCCTGTGAAGCAGCAGGGAAATTGTGGCTTTGATGTGTCAGGTACCTAATGAAGATGAAATTCTGGGAGCAGGTTTTCCTGCAAAATTCCAGCAAAACCTCTGGATTTAAACCCCTTCAGAGGAGCAGGAGCTGCTCAGTCTCCATCCTTTCCAACTTGAGGAATGATTTTCTGTTTTCTCCCACTCCTTTGGTCTGCACACCTCCAAAGATTTTGGACTTATTAACTCATCAGCATGTCAAGATCCTGTGAGAAAAGTCATGTTCCCATCATCCCTCCAAAATGGATTAGATGGGGGGTGAAAAGGGCTTGGAAAGGCAAAGCCAGATCTAAGTTCAGTTTCCTAAATGTCAGCACGAGGCAGCTTCTGGCTTCTGTCACAATCCTGAGGAAAAATGAGTTGTTAGTGCCCTGGTTTAATTTGTTAAAACTATTTCTTGTCCACAAGACAGGAATTGTCTTGCTGGGTCTTGAAGTGATCCTTAACCCCAGAGGAAAGAGGAATTAAAGGAATGAAGAATTAAAAGGAAATACATCTCTTTTATTAGTAAAAAATTTGTTGGAAAAATTGCATCTCTCAGCAGTTTCATTCCTCGTGCAGGCTAATAAATATTCGGGAATGAAGGAAGGGATGAAAAAAAACAATTTTAAAAGGGGAAAAATTTAAAGAAAAAATTCAGATTTTTGCTCCAGCACAAAAATCCTCCCTTGAAAATGGGCTTGCACCTCAGCAAGCCTTTTATGGGATCTTGGATGCTTGGGGATGTTTGTGTAATTGCTTCTTGTAAATGAGCTTCTCCTCTGCAACACTTTACAGGAAAGCACTTTCCTTTGCCATCTGTTATCCAGTTGTTTTAACTGGCTTTCCAGTTATTTGGAGCAGTCATTTACAAGAACCTTTTTAACCTCCAGAAAATGAAATCATTGAAGCCTCACTGGCCTCCCTGTGCCTAAAAACTGAGAGGCTGAGGCTTAAAATTCCTGAGAGAGGAGCAGGGATGTGGAAATCCGTGGTAGGCAACCTAAAATTGCCAAAATTGTTATTTTTTAAAAAAGTTCTGCGTGAATTTGTGTAGTTGGAGAAAGTAGTTTGGGGGATCTGGGGATGATTTTTCATCTCTTTTGGGATCTGTGCCATTATCAGCCGGGGGCTGGTTGATTGAGATGAACTTTGGGATTAAAAATGGCTTTGTCAGACACAGAAATGGTGGAATTATGGGATGGTCAAAGACCATTCAGTGCCATGGACAGGGACACCTTCCACTGTCCCAGGCTGCTCCAGCCTGACCTTGGGCACTTCCAGGGATGAGGCAGCCACAACTTTTCTGTTCCAGACTCTCCCCACCCTCCCAGGGAACAATTCCCTCCCAAAATCCCACCTAACCCTGCCCTCTTCCAGTTTAAAACCATCCTTCCCCACCCTGCCACTCTTCACCCATTAAAAAAAATCCTTTTTCCTTCTTTTTAGAAGCCCTTTAAGCACTGAGAGGAGTGCTCAGCTCTCCAGGTGAAGAGAAGCATTCCCAATTTCCCATATTCCATATGGGAATATTCCCATTTTCCCAGCTCCCCCAGCCTGTCAGGCATTCTCAGCCTTTCCAGAAGGATAATTCAGTATTTCAGTGCAAGTTCAGTTTCTGGAGGTGGGGAGGTGAAGGTTTCAGGTGTCCCTCACCTGCTGGGGTCACCTGCAGGCTTTTCCCTTGGAAAAAGTCTTTGGGATCACACTGAGACCTCAGCACTTCAACTTCTGGGCAGATAAAATCATTTAGAGAGGATAAGAAAAAGTTTGGGAATGAAGGGAGGGATTAAAAAGCTAAAAAAATGGGGGCTGGAAGAGAATTATTTTTTCTCCACCCCCTTTTCCTGTTCTCTCCACAACCCAAAACTCGGCTCCTCCTCCTTTTCCCTCGTGTTGGGGACATTTGTGGCACAAAACACCTCACTGTGGCACGGGCAAACATCCACCAAGCTCCTCCTGAGGTGCTGGAGTATTGCTTTTTTTATCTTCTATTTTATCTCCTTTTTTATCTTCTTTTTTCTTTGCCAGAGTTGGGATTAAAAGCTGGAGAGACAGAATTTCCTGTTTGCACTCAGATGTTTATTAATTCTTATCTATATTGCAGTGAGTCCTACAGCACTTCAAGCCAACAAACTGAAAATGGAGCCCCAGCTCTCTCTTTACAAGGTTTTTTTAAGGGTAAATGGTCCAATTAAGAAAAAGTCACCTAAATTATTTTTACTTTTAACCCAATAACCAACTACCCATGACCTGCAATGTGGAATTTTCTATCCAATTACAAAATATCACCCAAACCCATGAAGAAGAAAAAAACCTCTGTCCTAAAACCTCCATCTTGCTTAATATGTATTACTATATTCCAAAACTCCAAATTCAAAAATTTTCACTGTGTGATAGCACACACTTCTATTCAAACTGCACACCCATGATCTTAATTTTATCACTCAATTTTGGAAGCTTCTCCACGGCCTCAGGTCAAATGCAGAGTTCTGCTGGGGCTGAGTGCCTGGCAGCACAGAAAACTCAAAATTCCCAATTTCCAGGGTTCCAGCACTGGAGCTTTCCCACTTTGGCTCTCCTGGGAAGTTGTTCTGGGCATGGTGTCATTTCCCACTGGGAAATGAGGGGATGCAGCTGGGAATGCTGTGGCTGTTGTGCCAGGATCAGGGTTTGGCTCCCTGCTGTCCCAAATTCCCTCCCCCAGCCACCCTTGGCACCCTGAGGTGTAAAAATCCTCCTGTGCTGCTGCCCCCTGCTCTCCCCTGCTATCCCAGGGGATGGAGACGTGTCCTGTCCCTCCTGCCCTTTGCCCATGGGAGGTTCCAAGGGAATTTGGGATGGATTTTAGGGAAAGGTTCTTCCCCCAGAGGGTGCCAGGGTGTGTTGGGTTGATGTGGCCAGCAATGTGAATTCTGTCCCCATCTGCTGCAGCTGGGGTGAGCAGTGACCCTGATCTCCTGGCACACATTATCTGCTCATGGGGCCGCTTTAAAACCAGCTGGGGCAATCATCTTTATCTTCAGCCCATCTCCCTCCAGGAGATATCTCCTGTTCATGGCCGAGTCCCCAGGGCATGACTGATAAAATTCCATCATCCCACTGGGAGATGCTCCAGCCAGGGCAGGAGCCAAGCCTTTCCTGCCCAGATCAAAACTGAGATTTTGGGGACACCAAGGCACCTTCTTTCCACTGGATTCCAGAGTAAAACCAGACCTTTGCACATCATCCCTGGAGCTTCAGAGAAACTGCCTTCAGGAGCACTGCTCAGCTGAACCACATCTGCCCTGCAGAGGATGCAGCCACCATGGAATGGGGACTGCTGCCAACACCTGACTGTGACGGTGTCAGCTTGATTCTGACTCTGGCAGGGTTTGGGATTGTTCTGTAATACTGCATTGCTATTTTAATTTTCCTAGTAAAGAGCTGTTATTCCTAATTCCCATCTCTTTGCCTGAGAGCCCCTTAATTTCAAAATGATAATAATAATTTGGAGTGAGGGGGTTTACATTCTCCATTTCAAAGAGAAGCTCCTGCCTTTATTGGCAGACACCTGTCCTTCCAACCAGGACAGCTGGCACTGCCCAGGCTCCCCAGGGAATGGGCACAGCCCCGAGGCTGCCAGAGCTCCAGGAGCAGCCAGGGATGCCCAGGCTGGGATTTTGGGGTTTGGATTTGGAGAATCCTTGTGAATCCCTTCCAGCTCAGAATATTCCATGATTTCAGGGGGAGCAGAGGGTGCCAAGCTTCTCTTGCCTTGCTGGAAGTGCAGTGGTGTAGAGAAGTGGGAATGGAAGAAAGGCCAGTGGGAAGGAGAGACAGAAATCCAGTGGAATTACAGATAGCAAAGGGAAAAATCAACACAAGGGTAATGCTAGAAAGAGGGAGACCAAAGAGGAAAAAAGGGATTTAATAAGAAATTAAATATGGTGCCTAGCCCAGTTCTGGAGGGTCAGTAATTCATGGAGCAGGTTTCTTTCCAGCTGGAAAACAGATTATTTCCTTTTAAAATGGAGAACAGCTTCAAAACACGGATGGGAATTACAGGCCAAAACCCCAAGATGTTCACCAAGTCCAACTTGTTCTGAGGGATGTGGGAGGCTCAGCCTCAGGTTGGTGCTGGGGAGCTCTCCAGGGCTGGCAGCCAGCAGCACTTCCTGGAAAAAATCAAGGTGGGCAGAGCCTCAGGATCCCCAGAGCCACCCCAGTGCCACCAGCATCACCCCAACCCTGTCCCCAAGGGCCACATCCAGCCTGTGCTGAGCATCCCCAGACAGTGACTGCAAACCTCCTGGGGCAGCTCATCCCAGCCCTGACCACTC
The DNA here is from genome assembly GCA_034336665.1 of Luscinia megarhynchos. NCBI lineage: Eukaryota > Metazoa > Chordata > Aves > Passeriformes > Muscicapidae > Luscinia > Luscinia megarhynchos. The sequence continues at coordinate 2,091,670 of JAPFBE010000003.1, forward strand.
TGCCAGGGACATTTTCTGTGCCAATCTCCACCCTGAGCCTGCCCTGGTGCCATTTGAGGCCATTTCTCTGCTCCTTTCCTGCCCTCCTGGCAGGGAGTTGTGCAGAGCCACAAGGTCCCCCGAGCCTCCTTTTCTCCCCAAACCACCCCAAAATCCTCAGCTGCTCCTCTCAGGTTGTGTTTTCCAGGCCCTGGACAATCCCAGCCATCCTCAGGAAGAGAAGACATCTCCCCAGTTGTGTTTCACCTCAGCCAGAGAGAGTATATTAAAAATAAAAATAAAAATAATTTTTAAAAGAAGAAATCCAGTTCTAAATACTCTGAGCTTTTGAGTATTCATAAAGATAAGACAAATCTTCAGTGTAAAGAAACATTGGGGTTTTAATTATTAATTTTACACCCCTCTCCCAAACTTTTATCCGAATATTTTGAGCATTTCCATCAATAACATTTCCAACAATAAAAACACATGAGGAGAGTGGAGTGTCACAGTGGCATCACTGGGATGTCCTTACAGAGTCCCCAGGGATGGCATCTCCCATTCCTACAGCAAATCCAACATTTTCAGGAACTTCCAGACACCTGGAATCAATGGGAGGCTGATTGTTGACGTCAGTGGTGCAGGAGTTTCACTCAGGAACTCTGTCAGACATTGGGAAATATTTCATAATTTCATTTTCTTGTTAAACAAAACCAAATTTCTCTGTCTGTGTCCCTGGATCCTTCAGGATCCCTTCCATAGTGCTGAGCCAGCACTTTGCAGGAGCATTTTGGAGGAGTTCTGGAGATTATTTTCTGATGGAAATCCATACTTTGGGAAGAGCAGATGGCTTTGATTCCAGCTGGAGCCTGCCCTTGATTCTGATGGAAACAGAGCAGCTTTGGACTCCAACTCCCAGAATTTTGGCAAGCAGGAAATATTCAGAGGCATTCCAGGAGCTGGGTGGGATGCTGGTGCTGGTGCCAATAGGAGCAGGCTGGAATGAAACAGGATATTGTGGAAAACATGAGATCCCTGTAATCCATCAAATTCAATCCTTCAAATTCCAATTCCTTCAAAGAGGGGGAAAAATCTGTGTTTGGTTTCTGTACAGGATGTGACCAGCAATGTGAATTCTGTCCCATCTGCTTCAGCCAGCTGGGGCAGTGCCCCTGATCTCCTGGCACACATTATCTGCTCATGGGCCAGCTTTAAACCAGCTGGGCAATCATCTTTATCTTCCACAGCCCACCTCCTCCAGGAGATATCTCCTGTTCATGGCCATTGAGTCCCCAGGGCATGGCTGATAAAATTCCATCATCCCACTGGGAGATGCTCCAGCCAGGGCAGGAGCCAAGCCTTTCCTACCCAGATCAAAACTGAGATTTGGGACACCAAGGAACCTTCTTTCCACTGGATTCCAGAGGAAAACCAGACCTTCCACACCATCCCTGGAGCTTCAGAGAAACTGCACCTTCACAGGAGCACTGCTCCAGCTGAACCACATCTGCCCCTGCAGAGGATGCAGCCACCATGGAATGGGACTGCTGCCAACACCCTGACTGCCTGACGGGTGTCAGCTTGGATTCTGACTCTGGCAGGGTTTGGGATTGTTCTGTGTAATACTGCATTGCTATTTTAATTTTCCTAGTAAAGAGCTGTTATTCTAATTCCCATCTCTTTGCCTGAGAGCCCCTTAATTTCAAAATTATAATGATTTTGAGGAGGGGTTTACATTCTCCATTTCAAGAGAAGCTCCTGCCTTTATTGGCAGACACCTGTCCTTCAAACCAGGACAAAATCACATCAGCAAATGGAAAGAACCGAGGAGAAAAAGCATCAAAAATCCAGAAGGGATAAAATATGTAGAAGAAGGAGAGAAACCAAATCCAGGGTTGGGTTCTTTTCCTCTTTAAAGGAAAACGAAGTGGACAAGGATAACAATAAGAGGCAGGGGGTTGGAACTGGGTGATCTTTAAGATCTTTTCCAACCCAAACCATTCTGGGATTTATAAGAATAAAAATTTTTTTCCATCCTTCTGTGAGAGGAAAAATGGAAAAGACTCTGCAAATTTCTCATTTCTTTACAGATATCCAGACGTCTGTGCTTTACTTGAACATCCCAACACAAAAACGAGCCTTGGGAAAGTGATTTTATTTAAACAAAAATTGTTCTTGGTTGGTTTTACCTTGAGACCAAAACCATCAACCACTTTCCACTTATTTCCTATTTTATTTCGTTGGCTTTTGCTCATCTTTCAACCACAGCTGAGTCCAAGCTCCCCAAAGAAGCCCCTTGGTGGTTTTTCAGTGCCCACAGCAGGTCCTGGTGACGCTGAGGGTTGGATGGAAGAGCTGGTGCCTGGCTCTGGTTCCTTTTCTCACACGAATTAATGGGAAGTTGTGATTTAAGGCTGAGCTTTTCAGACTCCCTGGGGTTTTCTCCTGAATTTCACGGCCTGTGAGGACTTCCACAACAGTTCCTTCCCTGTAATGCCCTCGTGAGACAAAAATAAAAACCTGAAGTTCCTTAATTTGGCTTTAAAAGCAGCTCAGGCACAGCACACGTCCAGCAGCAGCTTCTGCATTCTGGGAAAACCTGCCCCAAGCTGGACAAAAAACTTGGTGAAGCAGAAGCAAATTGTGAGAACTTCAGGGCAGAGCCTTCGCTGGGCTCTTCCACGAAAAAAAAAAAAAAAATTCAGCTGCCCACAAGAGCATGAGTTTTATTCTTAATAATTGTTTGAAATATCCACAGAGTCATTAAATTTCTTTGAAAAGCATCTTTTTCCCTTTGAGCAGTAAGAATTCCTCCTTTTCCTGATTTCTGTAGGGATTTTGGCACAGATTTGAGGAATCCTGTGGCTGATCACCCTTTGCTGTTGTTTCACCCATCTCAGGTTCTTCTCTTTCTTGCTGCAGCTTCAGGAGACCAAATCCATGTGAAGGTGAAATCTGAATGATCCTCAAAATTCCCTCAAAATTTCGAGTTCTTGTCAGGTCATCCCTCAGTCATAAAGTTTGGGGAAATTTTATTTTATTTTATTTTATTTTATTTTATTTTATTTTATTTTATTTTATTTTATTTTTTTAAATATATATCTATATTTAATTTTATATCTTTATTTTATATTTTATATATTTTATATATTATATATTTATATGTATATATTATATATTATATAATATATATATATATCATATATAATATATATATATATATACATATTACATATTACATATTTTATATTTATATTTATATTTATATTTATATTTATATTTTTATTTTTATTTTTATTTTTATTTTTTATTTTTATTTTTTATTTTCTATTTTTTATTTTTATTTTTTTATTTTTTAAAATTTATATTTATTTTATATTCTTATGTCTAAAAACAAGAGGAAGGTGGTAGCTGGGTTCTATATGCAGGAACAAGATGAGGTATAATTTTTTATAATTTTATTTCTATTTTTAAAATAATTTTAATTCTATAAAATTTTAATATTTATTCATTTTTCTTCTATTAATCATAATTTTATTATCTTTTCTCTGCTCAGATGGGAGCTCTTGGCTCTGGGAATGGTTTTTGTTGTGCCACTGCCAGGCTGAGCTGTGCCCAGGTTCTCCCACTCCTGCTCATCCCAGGAAAAGATGATTTTCCTGACAGGAGGAGAGATGAGTAACCAGCAGTGGCAGCATCTTTGAGCAGCTGTGCCATGAATTTTTTTTTGCCCTGAGATTTGTGGAATCTGGCAGAAAACTGAGCCAGGCTCTCAGCACAGCTGTCCCTGCCACTTCCCAGGAAATTTGGGCTCCAAAATGAATCAGCTGGGAGTGAACAGAGATTTCCCCTCATTTCCACCCTGCCTGGTCCAAGCTGGGGACAAATCCATGGAATAACAGATTCCTAGAAAACTAAAGCTGTTTTCAGCAACAGAAAAGCAGCAGAATTATCCAAGGAGGAGAATTCCTTGTGTGTGGTGCCTTGCAGGTGCTGAGGTGCAATCTTCTTCTGCTGGATTATGTGGAGTTTAAAAAACTCCAGCAAGATCCAAGATTGTCAGGACAGCAACCCAAGGTTTTTCCTCATGGCCTGGCAAACAAAGAAATTCATCAAGGCCTTTTCCAGCCTCCTTTTTTTGCTTCCATCACTGTAAATTTGATATTTATGCACCCAAAGCCTCACCCAGCCATGACTGGGAATGTTGAGGATTCTCTCAGCCCTTCATTTCCCAGGGAAAAAAGAGAATTTTTCCAGGAAATCAGTTTGTCACACAAGCAGAAAAGACCACTCTTGTCCTGCTGCTCACCCCAGTGTAAAGCCAGACCATCACATTTTAGGGGAAGTGTCTTTTCCTCTTTCTTCTAAAATTTCCAGGCTGAAATTCCCAGTGAGGAAAAAGGGGCACAAAACTTCCCAGTCTTGTCACCTCCTGCACTTCCCCCGTGATGCTCTGGAGGATTCTCTGCTACTGATGGGTCTGAGGAATTCTTCAGGTCAGGTTTTATTATTTGCACAAGTTTCTTCTTGAGATTTCTCTGCTCCACTTTTAGGGTTTCACCATATCTAGCCAGAGGTTTTGGGTTTTTTCTCCTTTTCTCTTTTTCTTTTCTTTTCTTTTCTTTTCTTTTCTTTTCTTTTTCTTTTCTTTTTCTTTTTCTTTTCTTTTCTTTTCTTTTTCTTTTTCTTTTTCTTTTCTTTTTCTTTTTTCTTTTTCTTTTTCTTTTCTTTTTTCTTTTTTCTTTTTCTTTTCTTTTTCTTTTTCTTTTCTTTTTCTTCTTTTTTTTCCCAGTTTGGACAAATTTGTGACACTGGGAAAAAGGGGTGAGTTGCACCTCAGTCTTCCCACTTCTCAAACACAGACACTTTTCCCAACTCTGCAGTGAAGATTGTGGGATTTTGCTGCAGACAAATGAGAATTTTTGGGTTCACAGCTCAGTTCCCAGTGCCTGCAGAGGCTGAAATTCATTCTCTCAGCTCAATTTGCTCCAATTCACTCTGAGCTTCTTGACCCCTGAAATGAGGGGTTAAAGGTTTTAGTGTCTCTGTCCAGGAGGGATCTGAAGTGATTTATCCCAAACCCCAGGGCTGGCAGGGAGAGGAGCTGTGCCCCCATCCCCAAACCCACTCTGCCCCCAAATATCCCACAGCTGGATTTTGAGGGCTGGGAGGTTCAGAAAGCAGCTTTTAGAGCAATCTCACCTTAATTTATCTGCACCATCCACCCACAAAAGGGGTCCCCAACCAGCAGGGCCTTTTTCTGCTGTCCCACTGAAAATGTGGGAGGATTCCCATCCCAAAAACAACTTGGAGAAGCACCTGGAGGAGCCCTGCCTGGACCTGCCCTGCTGGAGATCTGACAGGGAAGGTTTTTCTCCCTCTCTTCCATTCCTCCAGAGAAGCCTAAATGTGACCCTAAAGCTGATTTTCCATGTCTTGGAGGCTGTTGGTTTTTTTCCACAGCAGAATGACCAGGCCAACAAGGTGTGCAGAGATTTCCAAGGTCTCCACAGCTCAGTTCTGGACTCCTCACTTCAAAAAAGGACATGGAAGTGCTGGAGCTTGAGAATCCCAAATCCTAAGGATTGGAGGAGACCTTCAGGACCATCCAGTCCCACCATCAGCACCCCAAAATCACATCCCCAAGAGCCACATCCAGACTTTTACTGGATATTTCCAGAGGTGGTGACTCCACCATCTCTCTGTGCAGCTCAGTCCAAGATTTTCTCAGTGAAAAAAAAAGCTAAGTTTTAAAGTAATTATTCCCCTGGAATATTCCACTGCCCATCCTCAAGGCATTGCTCCTAAAAAACTGGAAAACTCCAAGGAATTTCCCAGCTTTGAACTGGCATCTTGCTTCAAAACTGGTTTTTCTCCCTGGTTTCAGAGCACAATGAGCTTCCTGAAAATCAATCCCCATCAGCTTTATCTTATTCTGATTAGGAATGGTAAAATATCCTCGGTTTAATCTGAATTTCTCATCTTGGCCTGTCCTGATTGCCCTCCCTGGCAAATCCAGGGACTCACACGTGGGTTGTGCTGTTTCCAGAGGAGTTGCATCAGCAGCAACCCAGAGCAAGTTTTGGCTCCTCAACCCTGCAGTTCCTTCATCCATCCCCCCCAACACCACAAATATTGGTGCTATTTGAACCTAATTATATTTTTCTTTCTAAACCCAGCCCCATCGGAAGCTCCCTGCCCTTATTTGGGTGAGTAACAAAGCAGAAATATGATTTTTTTTTCTCCTTTCTTTCTTTCTTTCCCTTTTAAGTTGTTCAACTTCAACACTAATAAAGGTATTATGTGGAGTCATCTCCAAACTATATCCCATATATCATTCCCAGATAAAGATCTTTGTCTGGGACTTTGTCTGAGGAGGATAATGTTTCACTCCTGGCGCCTGGGAGTCTCCTCTTTCTAACATAACACATATTTGTTATAGTCTTACTAAACCTGGCTGCCTTCAATGCCCAAAAATCAGTTTGCACTTTGATTTTTCCAGCCAATTAACGAAGCTCATCAGCCCATTCCTTCTCCTTTGGCTGTTGGGTGGAAAGAAAATGGGGAAAAAAAAAAAAACTACTGGGAATTGGTGGGGGAGGTAGGAAAAGGTTTGTCCATGAGGATGGAGGTTGTGGAGCAGTCCCACAGCAATTTTGAAATCCTTTAAAATCCCCATAGGGTTGTTTTCTCTGCTGGGAATGAGGATGTGCCTGTGAGAAATCAATCCCTGCAGGAATCACAGATTCTCCCTCAAATTTGGGTGAATTCTGGGAAAAACTGAAAAATCTGGAGCTCCAGTGTTGAGACAGCACCAAAATTTTGCCTGGAGTGTTTTGGATTTAAACTCTTTGGGTGTTTCCATTTTGGTTTTTAAGACCTAAACAAACCTGTGTATATCCAAAATAAAAGGGAGGAACGTGGAGAAGGAACCTTAAAATCCTGACACAAGGGCAGGGAATTCGAGGGGAGTTTTTCAAGTTTTCCTCCTGTGCTGCACAAATTCCTGGAGCAGAAAAATGAAAGGAGTTCAGTCAGATCTACTGAAGGAACATAATAAAAAAAAAGAAAGTGCAAATAAATTGTTTCAAGCTCTTGCTCATCGTTTCTAAATTGTTTTGATTTGATGAGTAGTTCCCAAAGTTAAGAGATTTAATAAACACTTAATAAAAACTTGTAATTAAAAAAAAATTAAAGAGAGTTCTTATCTCCCATGTGCTGAGGTGCTGTTGGTACCACCAGTTTTTTCCTGCATATTTCTGCAGTTTGGCTCCAGGAGGGTGGCAAGCAGCAGATTCCAGCCCTTCCAGAGGTTTCTCCTCCTCCAGAAGTTCTGGAGCCCCTTGGAAGGAGCCTCTGCAGGGCTGAGATTTGAGCAGAAGGGGGTGGAAGGAGCCCAGCAATTTCAGCTGGGTGATAACCAAAAAAAAAAAAAAAAATTAAAAAAAAAAAAAAAAAAGGCAGATCTGGGGGGAAAACTTGGGCTCAGCTTAGTGCTGAGCTTAGCTTGGGAGATCCTCCAACATCCACATCCCTGCAGCCACTAGGGAGCTGCCTGGTTCCATGGGATTTTCCATTTCCCCCTCTGGTTTTGCATTCCCAGCTCCAAACCCTGGGTCTCTGGCATCCCATGGATTCTTTCCCTATAGACCCCTCAAGGGTCTGCATCAGGATATTTATCCCTCCTGACTCCCCCATCCCACTGGAGATGGGATTGGGGTGATTGTTCCTCTCTCTGTCCCCAAATGCAGCTGCTTCTCCAAGGAAAACTCACTTCCTTGCTCCTCCACCTGTCCCCAGATGTGTTGAATGATTTCATTTTATTTAGGATCCCATGGTAAAAAAAAATCCAGAGAATCTGGGAATCACAACTGGAAATTGCTTTGGGAATATCCCATGTTATTTTATTTATTTTTGTTTTAATTTCTGTCCTTCCCACTTGTTCTCCCTGTGGTTTGAGCGAGACAGAGAAAAATTATTTTATTTGTTTTAAAATGTGCAAATATCAAATCAAATTAATTATTTGTATGGATTCCTTGTATTTTTCTCCTGTTGGAATTCCTTATCATTGCTGTTCTCCAAACCCATCCAATGCTTTGTGCACTTGCCACTCAAATGCTGGAGGAAATCACTGTGGGGAAGGCAGAATTTTCTCTGTGAATTTGTTTTTGGGGGCCTGGGAGTGGGATTTGGACCAATGTGGTTCAAAGGGAAGTGTGGGGTTATCCCTTGTAAAAAACTCTGGAAAAGGGAGTGTCAGTTGATTAATGATCATGTGGATTTATAACACACGTAATGAGAAATGAGAAAATGAAAATGAAAGAGAAAATGAAAATGAAAATGAAAATGAAAATGGAGTGTGGGGATTATCAAAGGTGGGAAGAGCTTTTTAGGATCACCCCAAACCCTGTCCCCAAGGACATCCAGACTCCTCTGGGACAATTCCAAACCTCCCTGGGCAGCTCATCCCAATCCTGACCACTCTGCCAGGGAAATTTTTCTTTCCCAATCTCCACCCTGAGCCCTCCACACTCAGTGACTCCTTGAGGTTAACAACCCAATGGTGAAATGATGTTAATTCCAGAAGGACAAACCCCTGAGAACACCTTCCCCAGCCCCTCTGGAGCTGGGACACAGCCAGCCACAGGGGGAATTCCAGTGGATCCCATGGGAATGCTGTGATTTAGGGACATTATTCAGCATTTCCTCTGTCCCAGAGCCCTTCTGGACGTGCTGTGCCACTGCTCTGAGTCACAGCTCATGAGGGAGACAACCAGGTTGGGAATCCAACCTCAGCACTTTCCTTTGGTCCACCTGGCCTCAGCTTCATTCCAAATTTTCCCAGGAGCTTGTTGAAATAACGCTGAGGTTTTCTCCTTTCGTGTTTGTGGAGGAAATTTCCTGTGGGAGAAAAGCAAGGCGTGGGCAATCAGGGGTTGGCTTTGCCTAAATAAATTCCTTCTGCTTTCAAAACAGAACCGCAGGGAAAATGGGGACTGGAACAAGTGTTGGGGTTGTTTTATCCATAGTGAAGTTCAGAAAATCATGGAATGGAAGGGATTTTAGGGATTATCCAGCCCTCCAAGGACACCTCCCACTGTCCCAGGCTGTTCCAATACCCACGTCCAGCATTTCCAGGATCCAGGGGCAACCACAGCTGCTCTGGGAATTCCATCCCAGACCCTCCCCACCTCCCAGGGAACAATTCCTGCCCAATATCTCATTTAAGATTTTCATGGATTGTGCAGAAGCAGAAGAGTAAAATCATTTGTGTGTGTTTAATTCATGTCCACATAATTTTGAATTTCAGTGTTGTCCTAAAATGAGAATTTTTTTAAAAGTGTATATTGAATTTTTCCTAACTTGAATCCTGAATAAAAGTGATCCCTTTTCAGAAAATTCATGAAGGAAAAACTCCTTTTTCTGGACTGTGATCAGCATTTTTAACTCTCTAAAATAAACCCAGTCGATCTGGCTTTGCACTTCTGCCTGATATTTCAAAAATATTTTGCTGGCAAAAGGAGTTTTTCTTTGTGTTTTTCTTTTTTATTTCAGCAGTGAACACTTGAGAACTGGGGCAAAAGCAAGGCCTTGCACCATCCTGGCTGTCACCTCTCCTTTCAGAGCTGCAGGCACAGAGGAGATGAGAATTTAAAATCTTTATTGCTCTGTCACTTGTTGGCCTGAGGAGCCACCAGCTGCTGCAGCCTGGTGCCACTTCCCAGGCACCTCCTGAGATGTTTAAAAGAAATTTTTCAGCAATTCAGCACCAATCCAGCCCTTCTTACATGACCTGGAATCTTTGGGAAGTGAGGATATGGCAGGAATGGTTCAAGAACCCTCAGGAAATGTCCCCAGAGTTGTGCCCTTGTGTCTTGGGTTGCAACACAGGATGTACCCAAAAGTCTGTGTTCTCTCACCAGCTGTTAAACCAGGTGGGGCAGTGACCCTTATCTCTGTGGGGGATATCTCCTGTTAATGGGCCATCTTTAAACCAGCTGGGCAATCATCTTTATCTTCCCACAGCCCATCCTCCCTCCAGGAGATATCTCCTGTTCATGGCCACTGAGTCCCAGGGCATGGCTGATAAAATTCCATCATCCCACTGGGAGATGCTCCAGCCAGGGCAGGAGCCAAGCCTTTCCTACCCAGATCAAAACTGAGATTTGGGACACCAAGGAACCTTCTTTCCACTGGATTCCAGAGGAAAACCAGACCTTTGCACATCATCCCTGGAGCTTCAGAGGAAACTGCCCCTTCTCCAGGAGCACTGCTCCAGCTGAGCCACATCTGCCCCTGCAGGAGGATGCAGCCACCATGGAATGGGACTGCTGCCAACACCCTGACTGACTGACGGGTGTCAGCTTGGATTCTGACTCTGGCAGGGTTTGGGATTGTTCTGTGTAATACTGCATTGCTATTTTAATTTTCCTAGTAAAGAACTGTTATTCCTAATTCCCATCTCTTTGCCTGAGAGCTTCTTAATTTCAAAATGATAATGATTTGGAGGGAGGGTGTTTACATTCTCCATTTCAAGAGAAGCTCCTGCCTTTATTGGCAGACACCTGTCCTTCAAACCAGGACACTTCGTTTGTGCTCCACGTGGCCACCAAGTGCTGCTCGGGAGGATTTGTTGATTTTTCTCTTTATTATGGAAGATTTAGAGGCACCAGTGATGGGTGCTGTTTGCTCCTGGATTTCCTGGAAGCCTGGGAAGGTCAGGATGGAAGCTGAGGGCAGGGAAAGGAACTGGAAGTGGATGGAGACCAAGAATAGGAGCCCAGCTGTGGGTCTGGCATCTGAGACAAGCTGGGAACAGCTGGAATCACACCTGGAATGGGCTCAGGAAACATCCCAGAGCTCAGGAGTCCTGCAGAGGCTGCAGGGGAGATGCAGGCAGGGTTGTGGCTCCATCCATGGGTGGGTGGGAGCCAAAATTCCAGATGTGGAGGCCAATGGAAGCTCCCTTGCCTGGCTGGTGCTGGCAGTGTCCCAGCTTAGGATCCCTGAGTGAAAATCATGGAGTGAAAATATTTCCATGGGACTGCCTGTGGTGGCCTGGACAGGGGATAAATGATCAGGAGAATCCAGTGGTTGAGAAGTGCAGTTTGGAAAAGCGTCGTTTCTGTGGATGAAAGAGGAATAATGCTGGAGATAAAACTCTAAAAATTGCCTGTGTGGGTTTGGAGTTGGTGTTGGACCAGGTTGGACAAGGCTTGGAGCAGCCTGGGATAGTGGAAGGTTGGATCTGGACCTGGATGATTTTTGGGTTCTTTTTAAACAAAATCACTCCAGGATTCTGTCATTTAATGATTCAAGCAAGGCTCTGTGTGATGGTGCTGGGCACACTGAGCCAACCCTTCCCAATGGACACTGGTGACTCCTGATGTTCAAGTTAAACTTGCTCAGAAGTTTTTCCAAGCTGGAGCCCCGTGGCAAAAGCAGGGAAGCCAATTTTGGCACTGAGGCAGCAAAAACCTGAAATAACTTCGGCTCTTTGACCACAACTGGGCCCAGAAAAATTCACTTTTCACACCCAGCAGTTGAGCTCATTATCCTATCTCCTGCAAAAACACAACGGGGACATTGTTTGGCTGGTGCAGAGCAACAACAAAGGGCAATTGCTGAGCTGAGATGTCAGGAGAGAATTTCAGTGCTGAGGTGAGCAGGCTTTGATGTGGCACAGAAAGGTGGCTCAGACAGCAAGTGCTGCACTCCATCCACTCAGTGCAGCTGAAACTACTTGCAAAATCACCTTTTAAAAAATGCAAACCTGCCTTTAAATTAATTAAACACACTCTGTCTCCTTGCTGCCTGGTGAAGCTGCAAAATCAAAATGCAAAGCCAGGTTGCAGCTTGTTAAAAAATGAAGAGATCACATCCAGATCTGGGGGGTTTAATTTCAACCTCACGATTCGTTTGCCAGGCACAAACAAAACAAGAGTGAAAACAAAGCTCTTTCTTCTCACCTTTTCCCTTTCCCACCCCTGGGGTGCTGCAGGAAGAGCAGAGAGGCTCTGCCACCCTTTGCTCTGCTGATGTTTGATGTTTGTGTGGCAGCAGAATCGAGGATTTGCTGTGCTGAGCTCTCTGCAAACCTGGCAAGATTATTTCTCAGAAGATTTACAGTTTTTTCAACCATAATAAGCAAAGTTACATCTTAGTAAATTTTTTTTCTCTTTTTAAACTGGTTGTGGTTCAGCAGGTCCAAATCCTGCATGGGGGTTCCTCTTCGTTATTTGAATTCAGTGGTAAAACCAGGAACAGAATCCCACTGGTTCTAAGCCAGCTATAAAAAGCTCTGTCTATTTTAGAGTTTTACCTCAACGTCTTTCAGGCACTTTTAAAGATACCCCCTCAGTTTCAGGAATTTTGGCTTCACAGAGCATTCAAAGTCCAAAATAAAGCCAAGTCTAAGGGAGTAAATAAAGGGGGCAATAAAGGGGCTGGAAAATAAATCCTGGGAAGAGTAACTGGACTCGGGAAGGGGCTCAGCTGGAGAAAAGGAGGCTCAGGGGGGACCTTGTGGCTCTGCACAACTCCCTGCCAGGAGGGGCAGGGAAAGGAGCAGAGGAAATGGCCTCAAATGGCACCAGGGCAGGCTCAGGGTGGAGATTGGGACAGAAAATGTCCCTGGCAGAGTGGTCAGGGCTGGGATGAGCTGCCCAGGGAGGTTTGGAATTGTCCCAGAGGAGTCTGGATGTGGCCCTTGGGGACAGAGTTTGGGGCACTGGGTGATCTTGAAGTTTTCTTCCCACCCTGGTGATCCTTAAATCCCACCTGGTGACCCCTGGTCCTCCTGGGATTTTTAACATGGCAAAGAAACACCTTTTTTTTTTGGTGTGCCAAAGAACCTTTAATACTTCAGGCCCTGACAGGAAAATGAGAAAATTGTGTCAACTTTCATCTCAGGAGCTGTGTTTTCCACAGTCCTTCAATAATCCCTGCTCTGAATTTCCAGCCCCTCTCCTGTGGATGTCCCATCCCTGGAAGTGTCCAAGGCCAGGGCTCAGGGCAATCTGGGGTAGTCCCTGCCCATCTGGACGATCTTTGACCTTCTCACCTGGCCCATTCCATGATTCTCTTTTGCAATGCAGCCACACCCACCCAAAATATTCCACGAGTTCCATCCTGGCGCTGGGCATGGATCTGCTCCAGCACTCAGCCCTGCCCTGGGATCACACTTTTCCTTGGATTATGCAGCACTTCCAAACCAAACCAGCTTTCAACACCTCAGCACCAGCTTGAGCATTGGAACCAAGGAAATCCAGGCTTGGAGTTGGGAGAGGCTTTGGAAAGTTTAGTCCTGACAGGTATCCCGGTGAGGTGAGGAGCTCTGGGCAGCTGGGAGCTGTAAATAGGCACCTGTGGATTGCTGGGGATGATGTGAGAGGCTCCTCTCTGGGAAAACAGGGCAGGAAAATTCCTCAGGGCAGGAAAATTCCTTCAGGAGCCAAAGGGCTTTGAGGGGGTGTTTTAACCAACATCAGGAGGTTCACACTGCATAAATATCAGAGATTTCAGGATAATGAGCCTTTAAATGCTGTATAGGGATAACAATCCAGTTCAGAGCTGTGCTTTTCCCAGCTGGAAAGAGAAATAAAGCTACTGACTGGTCTGGGAGCAGCTATTTTTAAAAGGCACAAGAGTATTTTTTCACCTCAGTCTGCTTGTACAAGCTTAGGACTAGCACTGTGTCTTTAATCTCCACAGAAGAAGATTTCACCTCCATTTCCTTCATCAGACACTCCCAAATTAAATACCAGGAATGTGCCTGGGATGGGATGGGCTTTGTGGAGCTGCTGCTTCTGCAGCTGAGGGTTGGAACTGCATGATTTTAAGGTCCCTCCCAATCCAGGCCATTCTATAATTTCATTATTTAGTTGGGCAAACCCTCCAAAATCATCGAGTCCAACCATTCCCCTGCCACTAAAAATGCCACTTTTAATCCCTGCAGGGGTAATGAGTCAAGGATTTCCCTGGGCAGCCTGGTCCAATATTTGCCAGCCCTTTCTGTGAGGAATTTCCCCCAATATCCAATGTAAACCCCCCTGAGCTGTTTGGGGTGGGTGAATATTTGCCAGTCCAATATTTGCCAGCCCTTTCCGTGAGGAATTTCCCCCCAATATCCAGTGTAAACCCCCCTGAGCTGTTTGGGGTGGGTGGAAAAGCAGGAAAGCAGCAAGTGCCAAAGCACCAATTAGTGCCAGGCAAGATGGAACAAAGATTAAGAGTTAAACCACAGAATCCACAGCTCCTGAGCCTGGCCTGGCCTAACCACAGAGCACAGAATCTCCAACCACAGCAATCAGATGATGTGACCAATATTCAGCACAGAGAACGCCTCCAACACCAGGAAATCATTTTGGGAACGTTCACTCTGTGTCTGCAAACATCCCTCCAGAGCAGCCTGGCATGGGCTGGGCTGTTCTTCCTCTCAACAGCTGGAGCAGATGTTTTTGGGATGTGATACTGATGGAAAAGAGGGAACCTGCTGGGTTTTGGGGCACTGCAGTTTGAGCAACAGGTGCCTTTTAGGGTTTCTCTCAAAGTGAACACACACATGTGTTTTAACTGGTGAGCTGGATAAAAACAAGGCCTTAAAATGGCACATCTGGTCTCAAATAATTCCCTCCAGCTTTTCCTAGAGAGACTTCAAATGAGTGGAGAATGGATGGAGCTACACAGGAGAAAAGGGCTGGAAAACAAATCCTGGGAAGGGGCTCAGCCTGGAGAAAAGGAGGCTCAGGGGGGACCTGGTGGCTCTGCACAACTCCCTGCCAGGAGGGGCAGGGAAAGGAGCAGAGGAAATGGCCTCAAATGGCACCAGGGCAGGCTCAGGGTGGAGACTGGGAAAGAAAATGTCCCTGGCAGAGTGGTCAGGGCTGGGATGAGCTGCCCAGGGAGGTTTGCAGTCACTGTCTGGGGGGATGCTCAGCACAGGCTGGATGTGGCCCTTGGGGACAGGCTTGGGGTGATGCTGGTGGCACTGGGGTGGCTCTGGGGGATCCTGAGGGGCTCTGCCCACCTTGGTGATCCTGGGATTCTGAAAAGTGACCCCTCCTGCCTCAAGTTTGAGAGGAATGTTGCATTTGACTTTACAAACAAGCTGTGGATCTGATGGTAGATGAAGTCGGCACTAAGAGAGTAAAAGGAACAATGGGAGGGATTCCACTGACCGATGAATGGGAAAAGATCTTTGCCTTTACAATCAAGCTGTAGGTTTGCTGATAAATGAAATTGGATATTGGAAGATGAAAGAAGCAGCGGGGAAAAACTATGAATTGTATAAGAATTAAAAATTAAAAGGGAGGGTTGTACATTAGAGGGGAATGTCAGGTATCAGGTGTTTGGGAAGTCTGTGGCTCTCAAGAACTTCAGCCAGTGGGGAAAGAGAGGGAAATGCAGCAGGGAAATTGGGATAAAAGGAGGCTGTGTCCTCCAAAAATTCGAGAGATCCCAGGGCAATGCCCCATGGGCTCTCCTTTCATTTGAATAAAGCAAAAAGGACTCCTCTGTCTCCTTTTTGGAAATAAACCTCTGGTGTTTGTGGATTAATTTTCCTTACAAGCTCATTAATTTACCCCACTAAATCCCCTCCCACACCTTCCCTGGTGCTGTGTCCTTGCCCAAATCCCCTTTGGTGGCTCAGAGCTCCCTCCCAGTTCCAGCACAAACCTCTCCAGCCTCTCCCTGTGCTGCATTTCCAGCTCCACAGCTCCCACTGAACACAAGGCCTGTTGTGCTGCGTGTAAATATCTGAAATTATAACAGGAAGCTTTTCATAGCCTTCAAAGCTCTGCCCTAAAGCTTCCAGCTGCACATCCCATCTGGATTTTATTAGGACAGGATGATATTGAGAGTTGGAATACAAGGTTTGCCTCAGCAATAAAAGGGGGCAGTTCCCACCTATTTAAACTCACAGCAGCTTCTTACATCTCATCACTGCTCGTAAGGGATTGCTGGAGCTCTTGTTAAAGAGATTTGGGCCTCTAAAAAGCTTTTCTAAACTGAAGTGGATCAGTTTGTGAAGTTCAATAAAACATTGCTCTCTTTGTTCTTCTGCTCCCAGAAATGCCAGCTTTGTGTTTTCCTTTTCTTTTGCTTCCCTGCATTGTTTGTTCCCCTCTACCGAGGCAGAAAGAATGATCCTTAAAATTCCTGTAGGAAAAAACCGTCAGAAATGCTCCTTAAATAATCCAATCCATCAGTTTGGAATCAAAGTTTGAGCAACTCAAATTTTGGGATAACCTGAGAGATTCAGGTTGTCTTCAGCCATCCGAAATCATCCACGTTTCATATCCCAAATCCCAAAATAATAAATATTGCTGCCTCTCCTGGTCCTTTCCCTCAGTTTCTATGTCCCACTGCCAGAAAGATTTTAAAAAGATGAAAGATGTTTTGTAAGTTAAGAACTATTAATGAGAAGTGGAAACGGGAGAGAAGAAAAACACATCCTCAGAGGCTTTGGAGAAAAAGTCCTCGTGATGGGAGATCAGAATTAAAACCAAAACTTCCTCAGGGGAACAGAAACTGGGATTGGAATGGGGTGGGTGGGCACTCAAATAATTTCAACATAGAATGAGGGAAGCCGAGCCGAACAATGCAGGTGGGAAAGGATGGATGGATGGATGATGGATGGATGGATGGATGGATGGATGGATGGATGGATGGATGGATGGATGGATGGATGGATGGATGGATGGATGGATGGATGGATGATGGATGGATGGATGATGGATGGATGATGGATGGATGGATGGATGGATGGATGGATGGATGATGGATGGATGGATGGATGGATGGATGGATGGATGGATGGATGGATGGATGGATGGATGGATGGATGGATGGATGGATGGATGGATGATGGATGTGATGGATGGATGGATGGATGGATGGATGGATGGATGGATGGATGGATGGATGGATGGATGGATGATGGATGGATGGATGGATGATGGATGGATGGATGATGGATGGATGGATGGATGGATGGATGATGGATGGATGGATGGATGATGGATGGATGGATGGATCCATGGATGGATGTGGATGGATGATGGATGGATGGATGGATGGATGATGGGTGGATGGATGATCAATGGATGGATGATGGATGGATGGATGGATGGATGGATGGATGGATGGATGTGGATGGATGGATGGATGGATGGATGGATGGATGGATGGATGGATGGATGGATGGATGGATGGATGGATGGATGGATGGATGGATGGATGGATGGATGGATGGATGGATGGATGGATGGATGATGGATGGATGATGGATGGATGATGGATGGATGGATGGATGGATGGATGGATGGATGATGGATGGATGGATGGATGGATGGATGGATGGATGGATGGATGGATGGATGATGGATGGATGGATGGATGATGGATGGATGATGGATGGATGGATCCATGGATGGATGGATGGATGATGGATGGATGGATGGATGGATGGATGGATGATGGATGGATGATGGATGGATGGATGGATGGATGGATGGATGGATGGATGGATGATGGATGGATGATTGATGGATGGATCCATGGATGGATTGATCCATGGATGGATGGATCCATGGATCCATGGATGGATGGATGGATGGATGGATGGATCCATGGATGGATGGATGGATGATGGATGGATGGATGGATGGATGATGGATGGATGGATGGATGGATGGATGGATGGATGGATGATGGATGGATGGATGGATGGATGATGGATGGATGATGGATGGATGGATGATGGATGATGGATGGATGGATGGATGGATCCATGGATGGATGAGAATCTGCTGAACCTTCCTCCTTCTCCCTTACACATAAATCCATAATAAATATGTGATTTTCCTGAGGATGAACTGCACGGAAAAATTTATGGATATAATTCAATCTCTCAGTGGATTTAAAAACATTGTATCATTAAAAGAGGATTTGCCTCTTCCAAAGGAGCATTTCCCTCTTTTTATGAATGAATCCTGAAGAACATTTCTGGGAAAAGCACTTTATACATCAATTCTTCATTTCTCCTCTGTGGCCACAAATTCCAAGCTGGGTGTGATTGCTCCAAGTTTTTTTGGCACCTTTTCCAGGGCAGGGTTTACAAACCCTGTGCCTCCTGAGGAAGCCTTCCCTACCTGTTTGAGGGCCAGGAAGTTCCTATGGGACTGCAGCACCTTCCCTAAGGAGGCAGGCTGGGAGAGCTGGGGATGGAGAAGAGGGAAGTTTTGTGCAGACCTCAGAGCCCCTTCCAGGGTGTGAAGGGGCTACAAGAAGAAATCTTGTCTGGGACTGGAGTTATTATGGGGAATATCTAAAAACTCAAAGAGGGCAGGGATAGGTGGGATTTTGGGCAGGAATTGTTCCCTGTGATGGTAATGAGGGACTGGGATGGAATTCCCAGAGAACCTGTGGCTGCTCCTGGTTCTCTGGAAGTGTCCAAGGCCAGGCTGGACATTGGGGCTGGAGCAACCTGGGACAGTGGGAGGTGCTATTTAAAATATCCTCACTCTTTGTAAGCCATGGATTTCTTTCCCTAGGGATGCTGCTGTGACTGGAGCTCAGCATTTCCCTGCTGAGGCTGAGCAGGGATCTGAGCCTCCTTTAGCAGAGTGCAGTTGGATAAACAAACACCAGGCAGCTCTGGCTGTGTGGGAAGAGCTGCAGCAGGAAATGTGGGCCAGAGGAACAGGTTGGTGCAGCTGCCTGGAACTTTTCCAGGTTTCTCACTTCCAGATGGGTTGGTAATTCCAGGTGAATCCTGCAGCAGCACTGGGATGTGTTTCTTCTCCAGTCAGGCACTAACCCCACTCTGTTTGATCACCTGGTTCTTTATTTCTGCTCCCCACTGACCTAAGAGGGGAATTATCACATTTTATTTTTTTTTCCCTGCCAGGGTCAGGATTAAATGCTCGAGAGATGGTATTTCATGTTCACTCTCACACATTTATTAATTCTTATTTATATTACTGTGAGTTCTACAGCACTTCAAGCTAACAAACTAAAAATTGAGTCCTATCTCTCTCTCTACAAGGCCTTTTAAGGGTAAACTGTCCAATTAAGAAATGACTCTTAAATTATTTTTACTTTTAACCCAATAACCAACCACCAGTGACCCCCAATGCAGATTTTTCTATCCAATTACAAAATATCACCCAAACCCATGAAGAAGAAGGTGAAGAAGAAAGAAACCTCCACCCTAAAACCTCCATCTTGCTTTCTATATATTACCATATTCTAAAACCTCAAACTCTAAGTTTTCTACCAAGTGATATTACACACTTCTATTCAAATTACACACTCATGATCTTAATTTTATCACTCAATTTTGGAAGCTTCTCCACAGCCTCAGATCCAATGCAGAGTTCTGCTGGGGGTCAGTGCCTGGCAGCACAGAAAGTCTCAAATTTCCAGGATTTCAACAGGGAATGTTTTGAAAAATCCTGACCAAGTGCAACTCTCTGATATTCATTTCATGAAGAGGATGAACAACTCTTTTCTAACAGTTTTGATATTCCCTACAGGCAACTTTATCAGCCAGATTTATTCCAGTGAGATGATTTAACTCAGATCTCCCTCAGCACAGTTCCTTCATCCCTTGGAAATTCAGATGGAGACTGTGAAGGCAATGCTTGTTTCCCAAATGTTTTATTATTGATTTCATTATACTTGAATCACACCACTGATCTTTCTGGTGTTTTTCACTGGGAAGGAGAAGTTCAGGAATTCTGGTGGAATTGTCTGCCCAATACCAAGTCTAAACTAAATATATGAATGAAGAGGAAAGAATAATTCTGCTAAGTCGAGCATTTCGTGCTAAAGAATTGTAATTTAGTAAAAAGAAAAAGAAGGAAAAACAGGCTCAGAGTCACATATTTATCTTCTCCTCCTCCACCTTGCACCTGTTCCCCCCAACCCTCCTTTGTGGGCTTCAAAAAACCTGTTTTTCACTGTTTTTTAGGGTTTTTTTGTGGGCAACTTTGTTGCATCTGAGTTTCTGAGAAAGGAGGGGAGAAAAGAGAAGAAAGGGAATAACTGAGAGCTGCAGCCAGAGTGGGTTTTTGTGGTGCTCAACATTTATTTCAGAAAAGCTTTGGAGGGAACCTCAGGCTGAGCTGTGGGGCTTTGAGGGTTTTTGTTTTTTTTTTTTTTGGTTGTCGTTTTTTTTCTTTGCTCACTGACAGTGGAAATGCAGCAGCAAAGATGAGCCCTGAATCTCAGCTTTCCCTGCAGCTCTTATCCTTGGAATTTCTTCACCCCCTGATTTTTTTTTTCTCTTTTCCCTCTGATCCCACACAAACCAGGTGTCACCCCCCTGCCAGAGCAACCATGGGATTGTTGGAATTCCACAAGGAGAAAATATGGGGCAGAGAGGTGAGGAAAAGCTGCCTGAAGCCCCCAAATTCTGCAGGTGTTGGAACTCTGGAACCTGGGAATTTTGAACTTTCTGTGCTGTCTGGCACTGACCCCCAGGAGAACTCTGCTTTGGACCTGAGGCCTTGGAGAAAACTTCCAAATTTGAGTGATGGAGCTAAAATCACTGGTGTGTAGTTAAATAGAAGTGTGGGATTTCACACAGTGAAGGGTTTGGAATTTGGGGTTTTAGAATATAGGAATGGGTATGGGACAAGATGGAGCTCTTGAGCAGTGGCTCTTCTTCCTTTTTGTTCCTTCTTCTTCTTGATTCCAGGTAGAAGTTTATGGTTGGATAGAAAGTACCACACTACAAGTCACAAGTGTTTGGTCAAAAGTATAAATAATAAAGATATTAGCTTTTAATTAGATAATTAGCCCTTAAAAGACCTTGTACCAAATGAGATATGGCCCCATTTTGTCATTTTTAGTTTGTTAGCTACAACTGCTGTAGCACTCACTGTAGTATAAATAAGAATAATAAACAACTGAGTCCAAACATGAAAATCCTGTCTCCTGCTTCAATCCCAACTCTGGCTAAAATCAAAGCAAAAGAAAGAAAAAAATAGATAAAAAAATTATACATTACAACACAGGGATGCTTGGAAGAAGTTTCCAAGTTTTCCAAATTCCTGGAAGTTTCCAAGGCCAGGCTGGACAGGGCTTGGAGCAACCTGGGATGGTGGAAAGTCCATTCCCAGAGGACTGAATGAGCTTTTTAAGTCCTTCCCAACCCAAATCATCCCATAGTTCTGTGAGGACAGGCTGGGCAGAAACTTGGGTTGGGATGGGTTTGATCCCTGGTGTCGGTTTGTGGTGGAATTTTTAACAGGATGATTTTTTCCCGTGGATGATGAGTGCGAGCAGCAGCAGCTGCTGAGTGCTCAGCAGGGTCTGGGGAGGTTCAAGTCCTCACAAGTTCGGCCCAGGGAGCTCTGAGCTGTGCCCTGGAGTGTAAAACGAGCCCTGAGTGCAGGCAGCTGCTCCCTGTGCCAGTCAGGGTGACTCAGGAGGGAATTTGGGAGCTTTCCTCACTCCTGAAAAGGTGAATCCTCCTCCTTCCCCCAGCCTGGCTGATCAGCACAGCCCCAGTTTGGAGCTGGATTTTCCCCAGTGCCTGCCTAAGTGAGGTGTTCACCCTGCTGAGGGAAGGGAAAATGTCTCCTCTGCTGCAGTTTTTAACTTTCAACCATTTTTAATTTCTATTTCAGCTTTCTACAACATTGCTTATATTTGTTACAAAATAAAAAGTGGTTTGTTTAACTCAAAATCTTCCTTTGAAAGTACAAAGGGATATGTTCAGACCACTTCTATTCTTCTTCTTCTTTTTTTTTCAAGATTACTTTCCTTTCCTGATAGTGGGTGGAATCATGGAGTTATGGAATCATGGAATTATGGAATTATGGAATGGTTTGGGTTGGAAGGGACCTTAAATCCCACCCAGTGCCACCCCTGCCATGGCAGGGACACCTCTCCCTGTCCCAGGCTGCTCCAGCCTGGCCTGGGACACTTCCACAACCTCTCTGAATTTTTCCCAGCCTCTCCCCACCCTCCCAGGGAGGAATTAATCCCAAAATCCCACCCAAGCCTGTCCTATTCAGCCTGAGGCTGTTCCCCCTTTTCCTGCACAAGCTCCCTGCTCCCCAGCTGGGTGGATTTGGGGACACTGAGATGTTCCTGTTCCTCAGGAAAATTTGGGCTCTTCTGACTCACACTGGCACCACAAAGAGCCAAATCTCTTCTTGTTCCTCCCTCATTATCTGGGATTTTCCAACTGGTTATTAGAGGTGATTCCCATTTGTTAAAGAAAGGCCATGAGTAATTTTTGATCTGTTGGTGGTTTTGCTATTCATGATGTGAGGTGATAACAAATGAGAGATGAGATGAAAAACTTTATGGTCTCTGTAAGCTCATTGTTTCCCAGGAATAATTAGTCAGCTTCCTTCTGGGGTTTCTGTGGGTGTTTTCCAGGAAAGAAAGTGAAATATTTCTAAGAATAAGAAGGTGCCAGGATAAAATCCTCGATGAGCAGGAAGGAATGCAATTAATTTAATGCTTAATGGGGGAAGAGGTGTCTCTTGGATTTTTGTAGGAACATCATCTTGTGGCAGGAATTGTGCTGGCTTTGATGGAGCTTTTTGTGGGAAAAGACCTCCTGGACTGGGGGACACTCCAGGATTGCAATGGTGGTTGGGCCCTGGTGGTTTTTTTTTTTGTTTTTCCAATTTGTCTCCCTCCTTTTCCTGCCTTCCTCCAACTCTCCCTCCTGTTTCCAGCCCAAAATCACTTCATGTTCCTCAAACACAGAGGTTTTCTCCTAAAGCCTGAGCAGCAGAAAGGAGATTTCAGGACCAGGAGCTCTGGATTTGAGTCCTGCCTGGCAATTCTGGCACAGGGAGATGAAGAATTTCACCCCCCACTGCTGAGGAGAGAACACTCAGGGCTGCTTCCTCCCTGCCAACAAAAAAAAATTTGGAAAATCAGGCCCTAAAATTCCAGCACTCATTCTTTTTCATCCTTTTCCCAACCCCAGTGTTGTGCAAGGAAGATCTCCCAGAGATCCAGAGCAATTGTTCCCCAAAGCCCTTTGGAGTCCTTGGGAAATTTTCCTTTTTCCAGGATTCTGCAGGTTCTCCCCACATCCCAATTAATCCCTTTCCTTGGGATTTCAAGATTTCCAAACCCACTGCTTTCAACAGAAAAAGAACTTGTTTTGAAATAATTTTTATATTTCTGTTTACAACTTTTTTTGGGAAATAATTGCTAATTTTTTGAATAATTTTTATATTTCTCTGTTTACAGCTTTTTTTTGGGAAATAATTGCTAATTTTTTGAATAATTTTGATATTTCCCTGTTTACAGTTCTTTTTGGGAAAAGAATTGCTAATTTTTAAAAATAATTCTTATATTTCTCTGTTTACAGCTATTTTTGGGTAAAAATTGATAATTTTTTGGAATAATTCTATATTTATCTGATTACAGCATTTTTTGGGAAATAATTGCTAATTTTTTGGGATAATTTTTATAATTTCTCTGTTTACAGATTTTTTTGGGAAATAATTTCTAATTTTTTGAATAATTCTGATATTTCTCTGTTTACAGCTTTTTTTGGGAAATAATTGCTACTTTTTTGAATAATTCTTATATTTCTCTGTTTACAGCTTTTTTTGGGAAATACTTGCTAATTTTAAAAATAATTCTTATATTTCTCTGTTTACAGCTTATTTTTGGGTAAAGAATTGCTATTTTAAAATAATTCTTATATTTCTCTGTTTATGGCCTTTTATTGGGTAAAAAATTTCTATTTTTTATTAATTCTTATATTTCTCTGATTACAGCTTTTTTTGGGAAATAATTGCTAATTTTTTGAATAATTTTTATATTTCTCTGTTTACAGCTTTTTTTGGGAAATAATTGCTAATTTTTTGAATAATTCTGATATTTCCCTGTTTACAGCTTTTTTTGGGAAATAATTGCTACTTTTTTTGAATAATACTTATATTTCTCTGTTTACAGCTTTTTTGGGGAAATAATTGCTATATTTTTTTGGAATAATTCTTATATTTCTCTGTTTACAGCTTTTTTTGGGAAATAATTGCTAATTTTTTGGAATAGTTCTTATATTTCTCTGTTTACAGATTTTTTTGGGTAAAAATTGCTAATTTTTTGGGAATAATTCTATATTTATCTGATTACAGCTTTTTTTGGGAAATAATTGCTAATTTTTGGAATAATTTTTATATTTCTCTGTTCACAGCTTTTTTTGGGAAATAATTGCTAATTTTTTTTGAATAATAATTATATTTCTCTGTTTACATCTTTTTTTTTGTAAATAATTGCTATTTTTTTCTGACTTCTGGCTGATGTATGAAGAGATAAGAATTTTTTCTCGATATTAACATACAGAATATTTTTAGAAGCAAAACTGATGCTTTTAGAATTTTTTTGAAAAAATATAATTTATTTCTTGAAGCTAGGATTATCCCACAAATCCACAAGGTGCCTGATGAGAGGGATTATCAGACTATTGGTCTATTAATGCCACTCAATGAACACCCCCTTTTAAACTTGTATTTATCTTCTCATAGATCTATTGATTTAAAGAAGCCCAAACTCTTCCTTCTTCATTTTTTTTTCCTTGATGCTCCTAAATAATCATTAAAACACATTGTGGTTGAACAGGCCAATAAATCATGCCCAGGGATGTGCTTGGGATGTGCTTCTCCCCTGGTGAGGCTTGGAAAAACCTTGGATCCACTCCAAGGTTTAATTTTCAAACATTCCCATTTGTGCCTCCCTGGGGTAGGGGATGTAAGGCTCTTATCTTTTTTTTTGGGGCCAGAGCTCAAACCACAAAAGGACCAATTCAGGCTCCAGGGCCTCTGGAGGGTTGAAATCCCAAATTGCTCCAAGCCCTGTCCAGCCCACCTTGGAAACTTCCAGGGTTTCTTCCAAGCATCCCTGTGTTTTAGTGTTTAATTTTATTTTATTTTTTATTTTTTTGCTTTGCTTTTAGTCAGAGTTGGGATTGAAGCAGGAGACAGGATTTTCATGTTTGGACTCAGTTGTTTATTAATTCTTATTTATAGTACAGTGGGTGCTACAGCACTTGTAGCTAACAAACTAAAAATGACAAAATGGGGCCATATCTCATTTGGTACAAGGTCTTTTAAGGCCTAATTATCTAATTAAAAGCTAACATCTATATTATTTATATATAAAAAAGTATAAAAGTATGTTATTTACACTTTTGACCAAACACTGGTGACTTGTAGTGTGGTACTTTCTACCCAAGCAAAAACTTCTACCTGGAATCAAGAAGAAGAAGGAACAAAAAGGAAGAAGAGCCACTGCTCAAGAGCTCCATCTTGTCCCATACCCATTCCTATATTCTAAAACCCCAAATTGTGCCAAGCCAGGCTGGACACTGGGGCTGGAGCAGCCTGGGACAGTGGGAGGGTCCCTGCCATGGCAGGGGTGGCACTGGGTGGGATTTAATGTCCCTCCCAACCCAAACCATTCCATTTTGGCAAAGGGAACGATCCTGGCGGGGATTGGAAGGAAAATGTGGTGGTTTAAAGGAGAGGATGGAGAGCAGGGGGAGGGGGAAGGGCCTGGGGGTCCTGGCTGGGGGAGGGGGTGGGAGCAGAGCCCTGGGACAGCCCGGGAGGGACATCCCTGCCCTGGGGAGCACAGGAACGGGAGAGAGGGCACTGTCCCCCTCCAGTGCTGAGGACAGCTCTGGAAACTCCTACAGCTCTTCAAGAGCACCCAAAGGAGGGAGATGGGGGTGGGGAAGGGTCTGGAGGGGCCACACGAGGAGAGAGGGCAGCTGGAATGTCCAGCTGGAGCAGAGGCTGAGGGCTGATCTCTGCTCTGTGACCTGACAGCACCCAGGGAGAGGCTGGAGCAGAGCCAGGAGGGATTTGGGATGGATTTTAGGGCAAGGTTCTTCCCCCAGAGGGTGCTGGCACTGCCCAGAGCTCCCCAGAGCTGCAGGAGCTGCCAGGGATGCCCAGGCTGGGATTTTGGGGGGGCTGTGACTGGATGATCCCTGTGGGTCCCTCCCAGCTCTGGCTATTCCACCATTCAAAGGTCTAAAAACCTGCCGTGTTCTCCTATTTTTTTATTAATCTATCCACATGATCTAAAACTTTACTAATTTTCTGCTGAAACAATTTTTTTAAATTTTTTGTCCTCTGAAGAGCTTGCAGTGTTTTTTGTCCTCTGAAGAGCTTGCAGTGTTTTCTCCCTCCTTCACTCTCCTGGGCACGTCCTGTCTGTAAAAACAGGGGGTTTGTACCCACAGCTGCCTGAACGAAGCAGAAAAGCTTCATTTAGGCAGAAAAGCTGAGGGAGTTGTGTCTCCAATGAGAGGATCCTTTCTGCCCACCAAATCTCCGGGAAATTCCCAGTCTGACCCCCCAAAAGAGGAATTCTCCTCCCCACCAACCCAGGGCATGAAACAGCAGCAGCATCACCCAAAATCGGGGGGGAATCCCAAACCAGGCGTGTTTTAATTTATCCTTTCCCACTTCCATGTCCCCAAATCTGCCACGGGGAGCTTTGTGCAGTGATGGGACAAGGGGGAACAGCTTCCAGCGGGATCAGGATGGATTTTAGGGACCGCCAAGAACCGGCTGTGATCCGACGGCGAAACATCAGAGGGGACAACCCATCCCAAGCGCGGCGGATGCGGGAATTACCCCGCAAACAAAGGAGCTGTGGCAGCTCGGAATTTTATTCACAAAGCTAAAAAATCCCCCCTGGCAGCTGAGCAGCCCCCGGGGACCAATTACCGCTCCGGGCGGGAGATGCTCCGGGCTGGACCAGGCGCATCCTCCAGCCACGAGCTGCTCCTCATGTCAAATCTGCCGCTAATGACACAATTAACTGCCCGGGGACGGCTCTTAATTAGCGGAGCGCGGCTCGGGGAGGAGGCAGAGGCCGCTGCTGGCTGTGTCAGGCTGCGGGGAGGGAGGGAGGGATGCGCTCGCAGCGATAATTGAGGCGGGAGCTCAGCCGGGAATTCCCTTCCAGGCAGCGCTTACCAGAGACTCGCAGAAAGGGTTTCAAATATTCCAGATCGCTTCCTCAAGCAGAGCAGCGGCTCGGGAATTGCTGTCCGCTTTTTAAGTGGATCAGCTGGGAAAACCTCCGGGAGAATCTGAGATTCCCAGGGGAGGGGAAATATAAAAACATCTTTAATTCTTGGCGTGGTAACGGGGCCAAGGGGCGCTGGAGGAGCAAACCAAGGGTTGTGAAGCTCAGCCAGCTGCAAATTTAAGGATGTTTCATCCCAAAGTTTGGAAAAATGAGGAGCATCGTGCCCCCTGATTTCTTGCACCCCTGCAGTGTGATATTGCTGAAAGAAACCCTGCAGGGTTCAGCTGGTACTGCCTGGCTGGAAGTTAAATTCAGGTTTGAAAGGGAGCTGAGGTCCAGGTCGGTGGGGTTTGGGGCTCCAGTTCCATCTCTTGGATGGAATTTGGGATGCTGTCTCTATCTAGGGTTTTTTGGGGGGTTTATTGCCACAGTGGGGAGCAGATTGATGCAGCCTGGCCACTGTGAAAAGTGAATTAATGCCCACAGAGAGCTCGGAGATGGTTGGAAGAAACCTTAAAAATCATTTATTTCCACCCCAACACAACCCAAACCAAACCAGGTTTCATTAATTTACTTCCAACCATTTATTAATTTCTAGTTCAGCTTTCTACAACATTGCTTGTATTTATTACAAAATAAAAAGTGGTTTGTTTAACTCCCACCCCTCAAAGTCTTCCTTTGGAAGTACAAAGGGACACATTTAGACCACTTCTATTTTTAATTTTTTTTTAAATTTTTTTTTTTAGCTTTCTGGACTGAGTTATGTTAAGGGTCAGCAAACAGGATTTCCATGATGGCTAAACATGCAATTTTTAAAAATCCAGCAATTTTTATCATGGCAAATTTTAATTTTCATCAAGCACCTAAGAGAAAAATCCAGCCAATTATCCAATACAACAAAATAATGGGTATGAAACAGCTCTAAAAACCTCAGGTACAGATGGAGTTTTTCAGCACTCAGCCAGACCCCAGATTAATTTTGTAATTCGCCCAAAATTTGGGCTTGTTGGAGTCAGAGAAGCAGCAGCACTGCAGAGACACCAATGATCTCAGTGCACATCTATAAAAAAAATAATAATAAAAAAATATATAAATATATATATAAATAAATTTCCAGTTTTACTTGGGAGAGGAGCCCCAAATTTAAAGGAGGCATTTTAAACTCTGGATTTGAGCAGCAGGGTCTGTTGGCACTGCCCTGTATCTTCCAACAGCCAGAAATTCACAGGAAGTTCCCCAAATCCTGTCGTGGTTATTTCTGGCATTATCTGCAAGGATGGGAACTTCCTTCCCAGCCCTGGCAGTTGGGGAGTGCTTGGATGGATATGGAGTTGATGAAGTTCTCCTCTCAATTTTTAAAAAAATTAATTTTTTAATTAATTTGCCTTTTTAGCAGTGTAAGAGCACAATGATTTTAAGGTGAGATCCCCCAAAATTCGAGTTGTCTTAATGGAGGAATGGAAATAATTTGTTGTATTTTTGGGGTTTTCTGGTCAACTCTTGGTTTCAGGAGGTGGAAAATCAACTCACCCACGATGTCACTGCTGGAAAAAAACTTCAGTTTCCTTGGGCCACCCTTTCCTTGGTGGAAACACTCAGGCAAAGCTTCACCTTTGCTGTCTGAGGCAGATATTTCCCCCTGAACTCACTGGTGAAGAAAAATCCTTTTGGTAGTTTTATCACCCTGAGCTGAGACATTGACACCCCCCAAAACAGCCAGAGCCAGAATTTATTCTTGGGATTCACGTTTTGAACACACAAAAAGACATTTTTATCTTGGAGTTGTTATTTAGGACTTTGCTTTGTTTGTTCTCTTCACCCCCTCAGCTCATTCCTCTCATTTCCACCTTCAGAAATTACCTGTGCTTGTTTCTGCTGTTCCTTCCAGCTGCACTGGATACAAATTCCCATCTTTTGGTGCATTCTGGCCAAGTTTTAATGAGCTTTAAAAACCTCTTAACTCTGCTATTTAATCCCAGGTGTGTTTTCTATATTTTTTGTCCATTTCTTTTGTTCCAGTTTAGCCCCACACTTTCTGGAGCTGCTTTTCTGGGTTGTGCAGGGCTGCTCTCATTCCTCCTGCTGACTCTAAGGAATTGAATTTCCCTTTTTTTTTTGGACATTTTTCTCAACCACTTCCTACATTTTTAGGAATCCCCCTGTCTGAGTTCAGTGTCACCACATAGTTCAGAGCATGATTCTTAGAAATAAATTATATTGGGATTCCTGTTGGGGTTTTCTGTTGATTTCCTGGGAGAAAACAGCCCTGATTTTCCACACCTGCCTTGCTGCTTAAATAACAAATTAAATCAGGCAGAAAATTATTTGAGTGTCAGCTCAGATACAAATGACACAACAAAAGAGAATCATCAAGGTGGAAAAGCCCTTCAGGATCATCCAGCCCCACCAGCATCACCCCAAATTCTGTCCCCAAGCACATCCAAACTCTGGGACAATTCCAGTGACTCCAGACCTCCCTGGGCAGCTCATCCCAATCCCTGACTGCTGGAAAAAAACTCCCAGCTCTTCCTGCTGGGAAAAATCTTGGAAACTCAAACTGGATGAGCAAAACCCTTCACTCGTGGTGGCTCAAGGTCCACAACCCAAAATTCCCCAAACTGGGGACTCTCAGCTCTTCTGGAGGAATTTTTTTTTTTATTTTTTTTCTCTGCTCTTCAACCTTTGCTTGGTGCTTTGGCTTCCAGGGGCTCAGCCAGAGCAGCTGAACCCTGGAAATGTCCAAACTGGGTTGGACACTGGGGCTCAAGGTCAAGGATTGGGATGGGATAATTTTAAAATCCCTTCCAACCCAACCATCCTGTGAACCCAGGAATTTCTGAGTTTCATTGGTGATTTTCCCTACATTTGGGCTCAAAGAGCTCAAACCATGAGGGGTGTTTTGGTTTTTTTTCTTTTTTTCTTTTTTTCTTTTTTTTCTTTTTTTCTTTTTTTCTTTTTTTCTTTTTTTTCTTTTTTTCTTTTTTTTCTTTTTTCTTTTTTTCTTTTTTTCTTTTTTCTTTTTTCTTTTTTCTTTTTTTTTCTGGGTTTTTAAAATTTTTTTTGGAAGAACATGTTTAACTCTTGCTTTGTCCTTCACATACCCCAAACCTCTCGACTGTGCTGTGGCTCTGAAAGCCAAAACCACAAGGATGTTTATTTTTAGGGCCCTGGCTTGTGCCACCAATTTAGAGAAGATGTGGTTACAGCTAAACTGTCACCCACTTCTCCTGCCTGCACTTTGTGCTTGTAGAAATAGCAGAACAACAGAATTTCTCTGTTCCAGACCCACAGATTATTGATAATTCCAGAGGAACTCAGTGCGACTTCAACATTTTTCTTGTCAGATGCTTCTCTCTCTGTTTATAAACTGAATATAAGAAGATTTTTCATTTAAAAATCGAATTAAATAATAATAAAATTATATGATATCCACAACTGCACTTTGTGCTTCATGCTTGTAGAAATAGCAGAACAGAATTTCTCTGTTCCAGACCCACAGATTATCAATAATTCCAGAGGAACTCAACTTCAATATTTTGGTTGTCAGCTGCTTCTCTCTCCATTTATAAACTGAATGTAAGAAGATTTTTAATTTAAAATAAAATTAAATAATTTTTTTAAAAATATTTTTAAGATTTCCACAACTGCACTTTGTGCTTCATGCTTGTAGAAATAGCAGAACAGAATTTCTCTGTTCCAGACTCACAGATTATTGATAATTTCAGAGGAACTCAATGCAACTTCAACGTTTTTATTGTCAGATGCTTCTCTCTCCACTTATAAACTGAATTTAGGAAGATTTTTCATTTAAAATCAAATTAAATAATAATTTTTAAAATGTGTTTTTAAGACATCCACAACCACAAGTTTTCCATGAGGGGACACAGTTAGAAAATTCCCACTTAGAAATCAAGGATTATGCCCAGATTTTAATGCTCCTGCATCTTTGGATTTTGATGATCCTGGTGAGTCTTTTCCAACTGGGACAATTCTGGCATTCTGTGGAAAGCAGGGCTGGTAATGACATTTATTTTGGGGGATGTTCCTCACTTTCCTCCTGTCCCTGCAGCCTCTGTCCCCCTCCCCAGCCCCTGCAGGACCCCTGATGGGAAAGGCTCCATGGATGCTGAGAAATCAGGGATAAATCACCTCAAAACCACCAAATCCACCCCAAAAATCCAATTTTTTTCCACCCAGAGGGAATGGGAAATGACCAAAGGGAGGTTTTGTGGTGTTTGAGGGGGAAACTTTGCTCCAAGGGTGTGAGTTCGTGGTGACAAGTGGCTGAAAGGTCACATTGGGTGACAAAGAATTTCTGCCCAGACCATGAAGGGTTGGGAATTCAAATGAAGAGGGTTGAGGTGAACCAGTGAGGGCACCCAGGAGCCAGAAAGTCACTTCAGCAAACACAAAATGACAATTAACACCGACTTCACAGGCTGGGACTAAATTAGGAAGGAAAAAATTCCCATCAGGATAAGGTAACAGCAAGAAAAATGGAATAGAAACCAAATAAAGGATAAAAAAAAAGGAAAATAATTAAGATTCTGGGGCTAAAATCAATCCACTGTTTGGGAAAAGAGCTCAGGGATTAGGTAATTTCTAAAGCTGGTGAATCATTTGCAGTGAATAGTTTTTTTGTGTGTGAGGGTGGCTTTGTTTTGTGCTTTGAGGAGCAAGTTCTGAATTAATGGATGTGCATTTGTCAGCTGTTTACAAACTGTGGTTGGGGCAGATTGTCCACAGGTAATTTCTGGACTCTTTGCTCTGGCTTTGCTTAACGAGGTAAGAACTTAATTGGAGTCTCTCCTTTCTTGCCTGATGAGCATAATTTTTAATCCTGGGTGAAATAAATGAATTAATGACCCAGCCTGGCCATGGGCACATGTGAGGTGTTGTCCTGCTGCTCTCGGGCTGGAGTTGGCAGGATCAGGCTCCACACACCTGGTAAATCATGAAATCATGGAATGGTTTGGGCTGGAAGGGATTTTAGGGATCATCCCATCACCTCCCACTGCCCCAGGCTGCTCCAGCCCCAGTGTCCAGCCTGGAACTGAACATTCCAGGATCCAGGGGTGTAAAGGGGTAACTGCACCTCTTAATTAGTGCCTTGTCTTCATTTTCTCATGCCTTCACTCAGATTCAGGATTAAAAACACAAAGGAGATGAATTTTCTCGTGTTTGGGCTCAGTTGCTTTATTAAATCTTATCTAAAGTACAGGGAGTTCTGCAGCACTTCCAGCTACCAGCTAAAAGTGAGAAAATGGAGCTGAACCCAGTGAGTTACAAGGTCTGTTAAAGCTGAACAGTCCCAGAATTAACACCTCTATTATTTCTACTTTTGACCCAATAACCAAACATCTGTGGCTCACAGTGCAGCACTGACTGTCCAAACCAAAAACTCCTGCCTGAAATCATGGAGAAGGAAGAAGAGAGAAAAACACAACTCTCAAAATCCTCCATCTTGTCCCCATACCTGTGACTATACCTTAAAAACCCAAAATTCCAAACCCTTCACCATGTGAAATCACACACCCATGATTTTAACTCCATCACTCAAATTTGGAAGCTTCTCCAAGGCCTCAGGTCCAAAGCAGAGTTCTCCAGAAAGCACAGAAAGCTCAAAACCCCCAAGTTTGTGGGATCCACCACAGGGGCAGCACAGCTGCTCTGGCAATTCCATCCCAGCCCCTCCCAGGGAACAATTCCTAATTCCCAATATCCCATCCAGCCCTACTCTGAAGCCATTCCCCAGGGCTTGTCCCCCAAAAACCTCTTGTGGTTCTATTGAGAACAATCTCAAATCTGCCCTGAATTGCAGCAGATCCAAAGGGCCAAGGATGCTCCTTGGTTTTCAGTTGCCTCTTTGTGATGTCTCTGAATTCCAAGCTGAAATCTTGCCCTGAAATGCTGAATTTTAAATGCCTGGCACCATTTCTGCTCCACTGCAGCACCCATCCAATTAACTCCAACTTAAGGAGGGAGACAGGAGCAAAAAAAAAACTCCACGTCCCAATATTAAATTACTTCCTTGACATATTTGGGAATTAACAAAAAGCCAGGAGCTTATTTAACAGCTTAACACAGATGATTTTAACAGCCCAGCTGGCAATAGCTGCTCTTTCATGTATAAATTAAATGTTTAACAAAGCCATAATTAAAGACCTTACCAGCAAAACTTTTCACTGGTGTGTCCTGGACTTTGAAGCATCTTCAGCTGGAGCAATGGGAATTCTCCTGGACAGAGCTCTGAGCAGCAGATAGAGATTAATTACAAGCAGAGCTTTCAGGATTTATTCCTCCTGCCAAAATCCTGCCAAAATCCTCCAGTGTTGCAACAGAGAACTGGTTTTCCCTTGTGCTTGCTTACTAATGCTGCTAAAATGTGGATTTAAACAATACCTGTCTGTCTCTCTTGATCCCAGACGTGATTATTAGGCTCTCATGCTAATTTCCATGGCTGTTAAAAGAGCATTAAGGAGGCAGAAATTCCAGATGCAGTCAGGGTTCCCCAAATTTTGGAAGAGGGGTTCTTGCTGCTGAAGGCTCATGGCACATCTGGGGTCTCCAGCTCTGCCTCTGCTCAGGGATGGCAACACCTGGGGGTAGAACCCAGCCTAGAAACAGAATTCCAGAATTATTGAGGCTGGAAAATCCCTCCCAGCCCCTGCAGTCCCCGCTGTGCCCTGTCCCCACCTTGTCACCCTGAGTGCCACCTCCAGTGACACCTGCAGGGATGGGGACCCTGCAAACCTCCCTGGGCAGCTTTTTCCAATGCTCAGCAACCTTTTCCATGCAGAAATTCCTCCTGTTGTCCAACCTGAGCCTCCCCTGGCACATCTTGAAGCCTTTTCCTCTCTTCCTATCCCTTGCTCCCTGGAAGAAGAATCCAATCCAGAGTGAAAAGCCCTTGAGCCTCCTTTGCTCCAGGCTGAGCCTCCCCAGCTCCCTCAGCTGCTCCTCACAGGATTGACTCTCCAGAACCCTCCCCACCCCTCACCAGGAAAGATCCATGTCTGCAACAGAGGCAGAGACTGAATCTCCATCCCAGCTCCAGGTTATCTCCATCTCCAAAGGAAAAGCTCATTTCAGCAGAGAAATCATTTCAGGATGTGCCCTGTCCCCACCTTGTCACCCTGAGTGCCACCTCCAGGTGCCACCTGCAGGGATGGGGACCCCAAACCTCCCTGGGCAGCTCCAGCCCCTGAGCTCCCTTTCCATGGGGAAATTCCTGCTGCTGCCACCCTGAGCCTGCCCTGCCCAGCCTGGATCTGTTTTCTCTCCTCCTGTCCCTTTTTCTGACCCCTGCCCCAGCTGTCCCCACCTGTCAGGGGGTTGTGCAGAGCCACAAGGTCCCCCCTGAGCCTCCTTAAATTAAACTTCCCAGCCCTTGCTCACCTTCCCTCAAAAACCTTCTGCTCCTGGGAATCTGTGCCACAACTTCAGGCCTCAGAGGGCTGGAAATGTTCCAACCTAAATCTCCCAGGAGCTGTGTAATCCCAGTTCTCTGGATATCAGCATTATCCTTTGCTAAAGGTTTTTTTCCCCCTGTGGATTCTGCCTCTCCAGGTGATTCAGGAGAGCACCAACATCCTTATTCCCATTAAAATCCTTCCAGAGGTGAACATGGAGAGTTCCCAGTTCACCCAGTTTGAGGCAGGGAGCTCTTGGTGCAGGGGGATCATTCCCAGTTCACCTTCATCCCATTCCCACTAATTAATTCCTCCTGCTTTTAGCACCTTTTGCATCCTCCCTGGAAAAGGAGGGAAAGCGTTCCCTGAGCTTTGAGTTCTGCTCAGTTCTGATCTCTGGGCTGCCCTCAAAGCCTCCTCACTTCTTCTTTCTTTGTTCTCTTTTCATTTCTATAACTGAAAACCGTTTTTTTTGCTGCTTTTTTATTTCCTTTGCAAGATCTAAAGCAGATTTTTGTTACTTTGGATTTTTTGCTACTTTGCATTTCGTGCCTCTGAACTCCAACTGGAACTTCCCATTTTATTCCACGTCAGCTCCCTAATTATTCCTAATTTTCTTTATTTGCTCTAAAAGGACCATCCCTTCCTTGCATCCGTGACTTGAGGAAATTGGACTTTGAACTGCTCACTCCAGATGGCTTCAATCCCTCATTTCCTTAGTTTGTCAAAATTTTCCCTTTTAAAATCAAAAATCTTACAAAGAGAACTGAATTAATTCCTAATTATTTCACTGCAGGCAATTTTTTTAAAAAAATCAGATCTCCCCAAATATCATCAGCATTGACAAAATCAAGCCAATAATCACTTTTAAGGAAATTTGTCTCAAATCATTCCCAAGATTATGGATTCTGCTGGGATCAATCTGAAAACTGAATTTCCCCACAAGAACAATTCCTGTCATTCCAAGAACTCCACAGAGATCTCAATCCATATCGAAAAATTGGGATTTATATCCCTTTCCACCTTTTTTATTATTGAATAATCAATCAAGGCTGGAGCTCCCTTCCCTTCCAGCCTCCATCCCTCTTTCCTGTTTCTCTCTCATCCTGATTTTGTTTGGTCCCTGGACACCCCCAGTTCTGAGTGGTGTTTATGGGGTGATCCTCAGCTTGTCAGGACACATTTTATCCATGCCTTTGATGCTCCAAAGGGTTGGGAAGCAGAATTATCCATCCCTAGCCAGCCTGGAGAGGGGGAGGCTCATTCCCAACACTCTTAGGGAATAGCAGACATTTGTTATTCCATCCAACCCATCCCTCACCCCTCTCATTCCAACCAGGACCAGCACCACAGCTACTGCTGCTCCAAAGTGCTCCCAGCTGTGAGAAGTGGCAGCCAACCAATTTCCTGGAACTCGTGGGCAGGTGGCCAGATGCAGGGAATATCTGTGGAAAGGCATCTTTTTGTCTTTTCTTATTTTTTAATTTTTTTTTTTTCTGGAGAAGAAATTTTAAAGAAGCTTATTTTATATTAGAGTTTATAGGCCAGTGGCAGAGCCAAGAGCAAATGTCACCACGGTCACACTCTGGAGAGGGGTCAAGAGGGACTAAAGTAGGATGAGGTTTTCCCTGCTGAGATTTTGTGTCCTTTCAGCTGATCCCACAGAGATCTCCTCCAGCTTCTCTCTGTTTGCTGAGGAGAGCAGCACTCTCACTCTGTTGGCAAACACGGGTTTATTATCAAATCCATGTGGATCCTGCCTTAAAAACCACGGGATTTCTCCACAGGCTGTGGAGAGATCCAGGCAGGGATGGAGCCTGGCACCTTTTGGGGTCAGGTTTTGGGGTTAAATGTCAGGGAGATACTCAATAAATGCTTGGGTGCAGGGCAGTGGGGACAGCACTGAGGGGCTGGGAGTGTCAGAGGAGGGAATGGAGATGGGAAAGGGCTGGAAAACAAATCCTGGAAAGGGGCTCAGCCTGGAGAAAAGGAGGCTCAGGAGGGACCTGGTGGCTCTGCACAACTCCCTGCCAGGAGGGGCAGGGAAAGGAGCAGAGGAAATGGCCTCAAATGGCACCAGGGCAGGCTCAGGGTGGAGATTGGCACAGAAAATGTCCCTGGCAGAGTGGTCAGGGCTGGGATGAGCTGCCCAGGGAGGTTTGCAGTCACTGTCTGGGGGATGCTCAGGACAGGCTGGATGTGGCCTTGGGGACAGGGTTGGGGTGATGCTGGTGGCACTGGGGTGGCACTGGGGGATCCTGAGGGGCTCTTCCAGCTTCAGTAATTCTGGGATTCTAGGATTCTGGGATTCTGAGATTTAGAGATTCAGGAATTCAGGGATTCAGGGATTCAGTGATTCTGGATTCTGGGATTCAGTGATTGTGGGATTGTGGAATTCTGGGATTCTGAGATTTAGGGATTCAGGAATTCAGGGATTCAGGGATTCTGGGACTTTGGGATTCAGGGATTCAGGGATTCTGAGGCTGGTCCTCCAGAGATCAGGCTGAGACTTCCTGAGCTCAACTCCTGTTCCCAGTGCCTGAGCAATTCAGGAAAGGCCCAGCTTTGCCTGGAACAGGAAGGTAAGGAGTGAGGAATAATACCCTTAAAAGGACATTTCTCCACTCCTAAGCAGCTCCATCCCAAATTGCTGGAGACAGGACACCATTACATCAACAGCCAGGAGTGGAGGAGGAATAAACTCCAGGCAGGAGGCACTGGAAAATTCTGTGGATTCCTGCTCCTACCTCTGCAAGG
Source organism: Luscinia megarhynchos (assembly GCA_034336665.1). NCBI lineage: Eukaryota > Metazoa > Chordata > Aves > Passeriformes > Muscicapidae > Luscinia > Luscinia megarhynchos. Next base: position 2,128,854 of record JAPFBE010000003.1, read on the forward strand.
AGCACTCAGGGATCTTTAACAATGTGGTCAGGACCTCAATTTCTTGTCTTGTCTGAGCAATTTGCAACCCAGCCCTGCTTGCAGGCGTGCTGGGGGGATTGGGTTTCTCCTGACTCAGAGGGAAGGATCCTGCCTGGATCCCACACAAGAACCCAGCAGCACCTGGGTTTTCCTTGGCAAGGAACCACAGCAAGTGGGAGGCTGAAAAAGAGCAATTCCCACCACCTGGGGGTGGAAAATCAACACTCACTGTGCCCTCCAAAGCCCTAAAAGCTGTGATGAGGAGTGAAACCCCAAAGAAAAACTCCCTGCTCACAGGGGGCAATGGAGCAGTGAGGCCACCTGCAAGGACAGGAGGGACATTTTACTGCCTGGATATTCCCGTGCCAGGAGTGTGTGGGGCTAAATATCTCCCTAGAAGTGCCAGGGTGGTGCTGGAAATGTGTCACAGGGACACCTGAGCTTTGCTGGGTTGGGATAAACAGGAATGAGCAGCCTCCTGCTGGGACAGCAGAATCCCTCCCAAAGCCTTGTAATTCCCAGGATTTGTGGTGTTGTCTTTGTCTTAAGGGCTTGTCACAGTGCCTGGGAAATAATCTGGGTAGCAGAGGGTTGGAAATGCAGTCACCTCAAAGCACATCCAGGGAAATTCCTGGTGGCTCTGGCTGCTCTGCCCTAATTCCCAGCTCCTGTTTTGTCCCTTTTTCTGGGCAGGACCCAAAAGCTGGGGGTGGACAGGCCCAGGTCCTCCCAAAGCTGGATGTGGTTAAGCTCAGTGTTAATTATGCAGAGTTTAGGGAAGTCTGGGAGTGTGGCTTTAATTCCAGCAACAAATGGACCCATGGAAGGGGTTTAAATCCCATTCCAACCAACACCTTCTGCTGTCCCAGGCTGGAATAACCTGGCCTTGGGCAGCCACAGCTGCTCTGGGAATCCATCCCAGCCCCTCCCAGGGAACAATTCCTGCCCAAAATCCCACCAAACCCTACTCTGAAGCCATTCCCTGTGTCTGTCCCTCCCTGCCTTGTCCCCAGTCCCTCTCCAGCTCTCCTGGATCCCTTCAGGCCCTGCCAGGGGCTCTGAGCTCTCCCTGAGCTTCTCCTCTCCAGGCTGAGCACCCCAAATAAAATTTCAACTCCAGTTACCAAACACAATGACAAATTCCCATTCAGCCAGGAAAAACCCAACCCTTTATGGATCAGAACCCATCAGCACAGTGGCTCGGATCCCCAGCAAACAGCTCTGGTGTCAAACACAGGTCTGTGCACAGGGAGGTTTCAGTTCCCACTCATCAGTGATCCTGGAACAGGACTCAGTGCTCACTTCCAATAAATGAGAACTGTATTGGTGAGAGCAGAGCCTCCCTGAGCTCGCAGGGCACCGGGGCTGGTGGCCAGGGACTATTTTTGATGTGCAGCTGCTGCCCAGAAACATCTGAGAGTTTCTTTTCTTCAGGCTCCGTGGTGGGGGGGGTCAGGAAACAGCCTCTGCTTTCAGTTCTGGGAGCAGGTAGGGGAGGGGTGCAGGACACCCCAGAAACCCCAAAACCAGCCTGGGAGGGAATCCAGGTGCAGAGGAGGGCAGGGGGATCACTGCCAAACTCTCTTGGTTTGATATCAAAAATAAAAGTGGCTAATTAAAAAATAAAACACATGTATCAGAGTTGTGTCATGGAATGGGTTGGAAAGGAGCTTAAAACTCATCCAGGGGCACCTTCCACAATCTCAGTGTTTCGGTTTTAGTTTGACACTGGGTGGAAATACTGATTAGTGTAGAGGTTTAGATTTGTTAATTTTAATATAGTTTTTTTCTGCTGTGAGATAGGATTAGGAGTAAAAGCAAGGCCTAAAACTTAAAGGGTGTAAAGGAGAAATTTTATTAACAACATAAAGAAATAATAAATTTAGAATAAAACCTTTTAACCACCTTTCCTCTCCTTTTTTACACTTTTTTTTCTTTCTTAACAACAGCACACAGAAACACTTCAGTTAGTTACCAACTCAAGCAATCTTTTTTAATTTACTTTAAAAATTCTCAAAAAGAAAACTTCTGCAAATACTCTTTTTAAAATATCCATTAATACAAAACCAGCACAATCAGGTTGCTCCAAGCTACTCTGGACACTTCCAGGGATGAGACAGCCACAGTTTCTCTGTGCCAGGACCTCACCTCCCTCCCAGGGAGGAATTCCTCCCTAATATCCAATTCCTAATCTGGGAAATTGAAATGGGAGCATTCAATGAAGGCCTGAGAGCACCCAGGAGGGGTTAGGCCAGTGCCCAAATCTTGGAGAGAAATTTAGTCCAAAACCTAGGAGGAAAAAAAAATCCAGTATTTTGCAGGATCACCTTTCCTTGGGAGCCCAGAGGAGCAGCATCAGCTCTCTTTAAGCCAAGCTCCAATCTTATAAAAAAATCTATTTTAATAATCCAGGTGCCAGCCATAAAATTAATGGAAATTTCAACAAGTTTTCAACAATTCCTCCAAATCCTGCCAGTAGCTGCACAACTGCTGCAAAAAAGTGTTTTCCTCTCCTCCCCCCCGTGAGAACAGCACAGTTCAACCCTGCTCTGCACGGTGTTCGTGGGGCTTTTTGGAGGTTTGGGGTTTTGTGCATTTGTTGTTTTGTTTTTTTTTTTCCCCCAAACCTCAGCTGAGAGGAGCTGCAGCAATCTGCTTTGGCTGCCACCAGCTGTGGCTGTGCTGTGGAGAGAGAAAAGGTGACAGGAAAAGTGAAAGGGCCTTTCATGGGAGGCACTTTTAGGCTGGAGCTCAGAAAAATTCAGAGAGGAACCAAAATCAGTGAGTGAGGCCGTGGTCACCTGCTGAAGCTGGGCTTGGGGACACCCCAGATCTTCCTGGATGCTCAGGAAGACGACAATGCTGGATTTCTCCTCCTTGAGGTGGGGGAACTGGGCTGGAAAAGCATCAGCAAAATTGATTTGTGGCACTTTGAGGAGTTGTTTGTCACCTGCACTCACTGCTGGGGCTGTGACACCTTGTCTTGGGTTGCAGTACAGGATGTGACCAGCAATGTGAATTCTGTCCCATCTGCTTCAGCCAGCTGGGGCAGTGCCCCTGATCTCCTGGCACACATTATCTGCTCATGGGCCAGCTTTAAACCAGCTGGGCAATCATCTTTATCTTCCCACAGCCCACCCTCCCTCCAGGAGATATCTCCTGTTCATGGCCATTGAGTCCCAGGGCATGGCTGATAAAATTCCATCATCCCACTGGGAGATGCTCCAGCCAGGGCAGGAGCCAAGCCTTTCCTACCCAGATCAAAACTGAGATTTGGGACACCAAGGAACCTTCTTTCCACTGGATTCCAGAGGAAAACCAGACCTTTCCACACCATCCCTGGAGCTTCAGAGGAAACTGCACCTTCCACAGGAGCACTGCTCCAGCTGAACCACATCTGCCCCTGCAGGAGGATGCAGCCACCATGGAATGGGACTGCTGCCAACACCCTGACTGCCTGACGGGTGTCAGCTTGGATTCTGACTCTGGCAGGGTTTGGGATTGTTCTGTGTAATACTGCATTGCTATTTTAATTTTCCTAGTAAAGAGCTGTTATTCCTAATTCCCATCTCTTTGCCTGAGAGCCCCTTAATTTCAAAATTATAATGATTTGGAGGGAGGGGGTTTACATTCTCCATTTCAAGAGAAGCTCCTGCCTTTATTGGCAGACACCTGTCCTTCCAACCACGACACACCTGCAAAAGACACCTGGGGAGGGATCCAGGGACACATCCCAGGTGCAGCTCACCCTGAGCAAGGTCAGGGTTTATTAGTGTTTATTAGTGTTCATTAGTGGCTGGCTTCTTTTTTTCCTCTGCCTTCACTCAGAATCAGGATTCAAATACAAGAAACAGATTTTTGGATTTTTAAAATTAATTCTTATCTATAATACAATGAGTGGTACAGCACTTGTAGCTAACAAACTAAAAATGCTAAAATGGAGGTGAATTTAGCTCATTACAAGGTCTTTTAAGGCCTAACTATCTAAGTAAAAGCCAACAACTATATTATTTATACTTTTAACCAATAACCAAACACCTGTGACCTGCACTGTGGGATTTGCTATCCAACCAAAATCCATTACCTGAAATTATAAAGAAGAAGGAAGAAGAAGGAAGAAGAAGGAAGAAGAAGGAAGAAGAGCCAACACCCAAGAACTCCATCTTGTCCCATACCTATGACTATATTCTAAAAACTCCAAATTCCAAACCCTTCTCCAAGTGAAATCACACACTTCTATTTCACTACACACCAGTGATTTTAACTCCATCACTCAAATTTGGGAGCTTCTCCAAGGCCTCAGGTCCAAAGCAGAGGTCTCCAGGGGGTCAGTGCCAGAAAGCACAGAAAGTTTAAAACTCCCAGGCTTCAGGGTTCTAACATGGACTGAGTTTTGTGTGCCTGGATCTGCCCCTTGTGTCTGTGGATGCTTCTGGGCACAGTTTGTGAGCACAAAACCAGCAATAAAAGCAGGGTTCAGACCATTCCCTTTTGTTTTCCTCTCAAACAGCTCCAAGGAACCAGGCACAACACTTGGGAAAGATCCTGGGTTGTGTTCCACCACATTTTAGGATTTTTAGGTTTAGAAATTTTCCACTGTGCCAGGTTTCTCAGAGCCCCTGATTTTGGAAACTTCCAAGGATGAGGAGCCCACCCTCCCAGTAAGGAATTCCTTCCCAATATCCCATCCATCCCTGTCCTCCTCCACCTTGAGGCCACGCCAGAAGGGGGAATGTGAAATTTTCCCAAGGATTTTTTGCTGCCATCCTCCAGCATGAAAATCTTTCTTTACATTCACTTGCTGTCATTGTTCCCATGGTTTTTCAGGTGGTTTTTCCCCACCTGCTGCTCCTGGGGAAGATCTCCACACCTTGTGTTCCTCCCTGGGAATGGTCCCTGCTGTATCCTCATGTCCAAGGGCTCAGAGTTCATGGAGTCATGGAATGGGTTGGGATGGATTTTAAAGCTCAGCCCAACCCACCCCCTCCCACAGGACACCTTGACTGTGCCAGGCTGCTCAGAGCCTCCCCTAAACCCTTCTGGGGATCCTACAAGAATCCCCCTTCCATCCAGCAGGGTCAGCTGGATGGGAATGCTGGAATTCCCACCCAGAGCCTCCATCCCTGCAATCTGGGTAAAAAGCAGAGCTGGGATTCCTGCCCATGATGAGGCAGAAGAGGAGAAGCTCAGTCCCTGGGGAGCTCAGCCCTGCTCCTGCTGCTCGTGTTCAGCTACTAAAACCACTTTTGTTTTGTCTAGCTCCACATCTCTCCCCGTCTTTATGGAAATGAAATCCAAAGCTGGGAATCTGGGACAGAACCCAGAAAATTTGTCTGCTTTCAAAGCCCTCCTGTGAAGCTCACTGAGGTAATGGCTGCATTTCTGTCAAAACCAGCTGTGTTCTTTTTCTTTCCTTTTTTTTTGCTTTTCCATTTTTTTCCAGCCTGACAAGAAACTGGTGGCTGAAGGAAGCAAGAGGATATAATTTATTCTCTTTGGGCTACCCTGCTCCTGACAGAGGCAAATTTTCCTGCTAATCCTCTGTGTCTGGATATTTTTTTTTTCCTTTCGACTGAAATCCTTGAACCCTTGAAATCCTCGTTTCCCTTTGCTGGTGATGTCACCTGCCCACCTCCAGCTCATGAGTCACATCCAACATCAATGCCAAGAACTTCAGCCTCCCAACACTTTCAGGGAAGTGGGAATATCATGGATCCACTGGATAAAATCCCTTGGAACACAAAGGAACCTCTAATCACCTCTTAATTAGAACAGCAGGAGCTGTGGGGAAAGAGGGAGGGAAGGTGAGAGCAGGTTTTGGGATGCTTAAAAATGATTTTTTCCATGAATATTTCCACATGTCCCATGAGCATGAGGATATTGCTGGAAAGCATCAGCCCCCCCTTCCAAAAATGAGGAGTTCTGGGCATTGTGGAACTGCTGATGTCACCGTGGAAAGCTGAAATTTGATGTCTGAGAAGCTGGAAAAGAAGGGAGGGAAGGAAATGGAAAAAATGAAGCAGCAAATCCGACAGCTGGAGAGCCCAGAGGAGCAGGAGAGGTGACTCAGCTGCCCATTCCAAAGCCAGCAGCTCCATTTTAGGATAACAACAACTCTCATTTCTCCTCCTTAAGTTTCTTGGACAGGCTCTGGACTCCTTTAAGAAATTGTCTGTCTGGGGCTGGGAGCAGCCAGGCAGCTGCTGCTCCCCTTGGCCAAATCTTCCATGGCTCAGAGAGGAGAATTTGGGAATATCTGGGAATTAATATTCACCTGGCACCTCAGGGTGGTCCTAAACACACAGGGAGGGCTGGACCTCCTAAGTAAATTGTCATGTTTGGGACAAACCAGACAGAACAGAACAGAAAATGCTCCAAGATTTAAAAATAAAAGAGATTTTCCAAAGGGTTTCAGATCTGCTTCCCAAGAAATCTGTGAGGACATTACAGGGCTGAGTTTTGAGGGAAGTGTTCAGGTCCCAGGGGGGGATCTCCCATCTGGGATGAGGTCTGCTCTCCCTCGAGCCTTCTCTTCTCCAGGCTGAACTGAACCTCTCACACAGGGTTTTCCCAGTTCTTTATGGATGTAAATCATCACCACACCAGCAGCTGAGAGGGGAAGGTGAAGGCTGAGAAATTCTCAGTGGAGAAAAGTGAAAAAAATCGGAAAAAAAGGGAAAATAGAAAAAAAAAAAAGAGGGAGAAAAAGAGGGGAAAAAAAGAGGGAGAAAAAAAAGAGGGAGGAAAAAAAAGAGGGAGGAAAAAAAGAGGGGGGGAAATAAAAACAAATTAAAATTTAAAATTATAAGGAGTGACTCTACCAGTGAACGTGACCCTCCCTGAACTCCTTCCCTTGACTCTACCAGTGAACGTGATCCTTCCTGAACTCCTTCCCTGAAGGTTTTTCCTGCCTTTCCCTCCCTCCTAGCCCTCCTGCTCCTGCCCTGGCAGCCACTGGAGCCTGGCCTTATATTGGGTCCCAAATTGGAAGATGAAGAGCTTGGCTGACGCCTCCATGAGGTCACCACGTCCAGCCCTGGGGTGACAGCCCTGGGAGAGCCCCAGGAGCTGCCAGGGAGGAGGGGGAGAGGGCAGGGACCAACAGGGACCATCCTGGGAAAAGTCCCTCTGGAAGAAGGAGTCACACTCTGAGTCAAAAGGGAGGATTTTGTTGTTCTAGGCTGATTTTCCTTTGGCTTTTTGTTTTTTGTTTTTAAATAAAAAGCTCTGGGAGGGGGTGAGGAAGAGTTGGAATTGTGTGGCAGCCCTAAGGAGCTGAATGGATGCTCCTCTGCTCTTATCTTCAGAGAGCAAAAGAAACAACAAAAACAACAAAAAAAATTTTTTGCCCTAAGGAGCAAGTAAATCAAAATAATTCATAAATGGAATCTGGGAATGTCCTGAGTGAGAAGAGACCCACAAGGATCATCTATCCAAGCCCAGACCCCTCAAAAATCTTCCCCCTTGGAGCCTGGGACAGTGGAAGGTGTCTCTGCCTAATAGGTTAGATGTACTACTTAATTGGTGGTGTGCTTTGTTTTTGTTTTTTTTTTAGAGTTAGGATTAAAATATGAAAGAGATTAATTTTTTGTTTGGACGTGGTTATTTATTAAATTTTATTACAAGTTGTAATGGTTTTGAAAACAAAACCAGTGAGATACTCCAAGTCAGAAATACAGTTTAATAGGAAAAAAAAGAGAGAAATAAAATACATGCAATAGTACAAAAGAAAAACGGCAGACAAAGTCAGAATACAGCCTGACACCCTGCTAGTCAGGGTGGGGGTAGCAGTTCAGATGAAGTGCTCTTGTTTAAGCAGTGATCCTGTAGAAAGGTCTGGCAGCTCTTGTCCTCTGGAAACCAGTGGAAAAGGCTGTTTTGGTGTTCCAAAATCTCAGTTTTTATCTGGGTAGGAAAGGCTTGGCTCCTGCCCTGGCTGGAGCATCTCCCAGTGGGATGATGGAATTTTATCAGCCATGCCCTGGGACTCAGTGGCCATGAACAGGAGATATCTCCTGGAGGGAGGATGGGCTGTGGGAAAGATAAAGATGATTGCCCAGCTGGTTTAAAGCTGGCCCATTAACAGGAGATATCTACCCCAGAGATAAGGATCACTGCCCCACCTGTTTTAACAGATGGTGATAAAATACAGACTTTTGGGCACATTTTACATTGTAACCCAGGACACATGTATAGAGATTTTTGCAACACTTTTAGCTACCAGCTAAAAGCAAGTAAAATGGAGATACATTTAATCCGAAACATAGGAGGAAAAAAAATCCAGTATTCTGCAGGTTCCATTTTTTCCTGGGAAATGGGATTGACTTTTCAGTCTGCAGCTCCTCAGAGGGACAGCTCTGATCTCTGCTCTGGGACAGGGACAGGATCCTGGCTGGAGCTGTGCCGGGAGGGATTTTGGCTGGATTTTAGGGAAAGGTTCTTTTCCCAGAGGGTACTTAGGATTGTTGGGGGGGCTGGGCTTGAAGTCCATGATTCCTCCCAGTCAGGATGCTCCACAATTTACTCTTTCAAATACTCACCTTATTTAAGTAGAAAAAAACCACTCTGATTCTTTTTGATTTTTTTTTCCAAATTTTTATTTTTTTGGAAATGGAGACAATGTCCTCCATGTCCTTCTTCAATTACGACCGTAACCTGAAAGAGAAATAAAATAAAACATTGGAAAATGTCTTGCAGGGAACAGCATCCCCCGTGTCTGGGAACTGCCCCTGTAAAGAGATTATTGTTCATCCTTTGACATCCAGAGCCATTCCCCTCCTCAGCAGCCCTGGCTTCATTGTGGGCATTATACTAAATCCCATTTTTAGAAGAGAAATGGGATTATTCTCTGAGAGTTCATCATTATTAACTCAATTGAATGAATGAAGGGACAAAAGACATCCAGTGATTTCTTGGTATTAGACAGGGGCAGTGACTGGAATTTGCTTTTTTCCTCAGGAATTCTTTGGGTGGATGATGTTTGCAGATCAGGAATTCTTTTTCCTTTGGGATCACAAATTCCTTCTGGTGTGTTTGCAGCAATTTCTTAGTTCCTTAGGGAACAACTGCTGGTAGAAAAGTTCTGGTTGAAATTCTGCATTTTGTGGAAAATTCCTGTGGATTTCAACTCACTTGGCCTTGACCACCCAAATTTGAAGGAGCTTTCCCTCAAACTTTCCCATTTTGAATTTCTTCCTATTGCGTTTTACTCTTTTTTGTTTCATTTCCACCCAAGTTTATGCTTCAAAAACATTTTTCTTTTTCCTTTCATGATTTTGATTACAATGATTTTTATTTTTCCAGTATTTCAGACTACAAATCCTGATGCCAAAATTATTTTCTCTTTGATATTGAATCTTCTGAGGCTACTGCACCAAATAATTGATTTTTTTTTTTCATCTGTGAAAAAACATTTTTCTGAGCATCTAGACTTGGACTTAGAACCAGTTTTAAGTCTAGAATGGTCATTATCCTTTGTGTTGGCATTAAATATTGTGCAAGGAACATCTCTTTGACCTGGGGCAGAGGAGATCCAGCCCATGGAAATTCTGTATCAATATAAAATCAGATAATTAATAATCATAATTATGAGGGCAAGACTGATGAGTTTGGATTCTTTATGTGGATCCTTCACCCCAGTGGCCTCAGAGAGGTTGGGATGTGAATTTTCCTTCCTGGCTCTGCTGCTCTGCAAATGGAAAAATATTCCCAAGTCCTGTTTTGGTGCCTCAGCCACTGGTTTCTTTCCCTTTTCAAGACACTTTACTCCAGCCAAGTTTTCCTTTGTGTCATAGCGCAGGAAAGGAAAAAAAAAGGGAAAAATAGAAGTTTTTTCCAAATTACAACAGGAGTGTGAGAAGAAAGGATACACTCATGATAAAAAAAAAAAAAAAAAAAGCCACTTTTCCCGCTGTCTGGATGTCCAAAAGAAAGCAGCCACCCCTGCCAGCAAAATCCTGAGGAAAAGGAATCAATTCCATCCCTCTGGTTCCCCTGGAAGTCTGGAGCACCCGGCTTTGCTCCTGTTCTGCTTCCAATTAAGCAGCTGCCAAATTTGTCCTGCCTTGGAGGCAGAGCACATCAGGAAAATCCAGGTGCTGGGCTGGATCCTGGAAATCCCACAGCAGGAGGAGAGCAGAGGGAAAGCAAACACAGCTTCCTTCTGGGATAAAAATAGATAGATATACACATGAGCTGGAAATTCCTGCCTTCTGTTTGGTTTTGCTCTTGGATTTCTTTTTATTCCCTCTCACCCTGCTGCTTCCCTCTGCTATCCCCAATGGATGGTGCTTCCCACTGTAGCCAAGCTCTCTTCCAAGACATTTTCAACTTAAAAATAAAAAAAACCCCACCAAAAATACCTAAATTGAAAGTTATTTTCCAGTTTAAAACCCAGCGAATTTCCTTAAGGAAAAAATTGATTTATTTAATTTTGCCATGGAAGCAAAATCAGGTTTTTATTCCCACTGGGAATGGAAAATTGCCCTGACACGGATCTATGTGGGGCTCTCCTGCTCCCACACATCCACACCCATTCCCAAATCCCTGCAGCTGGGAATTGCAGCTCCAGAAGGGCACAGCAGGGATCTTAGATCTTGGGATAACACAGGAAAATAAATTCACCCTTGGTGTTGCTACGTTCAGCTCCACCAAGTGAACATTTCCTGGTTTTCAGTAGCCCTGAGTGATCTTTAGCTTATCCAAGCTTGGAATGCCATGAGGATGAACCAATGGATCCATTGGAATAAACAAAAATGGGAAGAAGTTGCTTTGGAGGAATGGATGTGGAGGGATCAGGCTGGAAACTTCCCTGGCTTCGCTTCCTAGACAATACGACCACCAATTTTCTTCAAATTAACCAAATAATAAAAGAGGCAAATTCCAACTGGGAGGAGATTTTTAGCTGGAGTGGCACTGCCTGACTCCCAAAAACATCTCGGAAAAGGATTTTTTCCCAGGAATAGCGTCTCTAATGGAAGGAAATTGGAGTGCGCCTCCCCCCGCTCCAGCCCCAAGGAATCAGCTGCGGGCTGAGATTTGGGATTGCCAGCTCCCAGCATGGAGAAGAGCAGTTCCCATTACTATCTGGGTTTGGTTTTTTTTTAGGTCAGGAGATTGTTTTTAGGATCCAAATTCATGTTCACAATTCCTGCAGAAAGCCAGAGATCCCTGAGGCTTTAAAAATTAGAATGGAATCATGGAATCATAGAATAACGGAATCAAGGAAACATGGAACCATGGAATAATGGTATCATGGAATCACAGAATCATGGAATGATAGAATCATGGAATGATGGAATGATAGAATCATGGAATGATAGAATCATAGAATCATGGTACCATGGAATCATAGAATCATGGAATCATGGAATCATGGAATCATAAAATCATGGAATGATGCAATCACAGATTCATGGAATCATAGAATCATGGAACCCCGGAATGACGGAATCATGCAATCACGGAATAATGGAATCAGAGAATCATGGAATCATAGAATCATGGAATCCCGAAATGACGGAATCATGCAATCATGGAATAATGGAATCAGAGAATCATGGAATCATAGAATATTTGAATCATGGAATCATAGAATCATGGAATGATGGAATCACAGAATCATGGAATGATGGAATCACAGAATCATGGAGTCATGGAATCAGAATCACAGAATCATGGAATCACAGAATCATGGAATCATGGAATCATGGAATCACGAAATCATGGAATCATGAAATCATTGAATCACGGAACCATAGAATCATAGGATCATGGAATCATGGAATCACAGAATCTTGGAATCATAGAATCATGGAATGATGGAAGCATAGAATCATAGACTCATGGAATCACAGAATAATAGAATCATAAAATCATGGAAAAATGGAATCATGGAATCATGGAATCATGGAATCACGGGATCATGGAATCACGGGATCATGGAATAATGGAATCATAGAATCATGGAATCACTGGGTCATGGAATAATGGAATCATGGATTCATGGAATCATAGAATCATGGAATCATGGATGCATGGAATCATGGTATCACAAAATCATGGAATCATGGAACGATGGAATCATAGAATCATGGAATCAAGGCATCATGGAACCATGGAATGAGGGAATCATATAATCATGGAATGATGGAATCATAGAATCATAGAATCATGGAATCACAGAATAATAGAATCATAGACTCACAGAATCATGGAATCATAGAATCATGGAATGATGGAATCATGGAATCATAGAATCATGCAATCACAGCATCATGAAATCATAGAACCATGAAATGATGGAATCATAGAACCATGGAATGATGGAATCATAGAATCATGGAATGATGGAATCATAGAATCACAGAATCATGGAATCATAGAATCATGGAATCATGAAATCATGGAATCATGGAATGATGGAAGCATGGAAAATGGAATAATGGAATCACGGAATCATGGACTCATAGAAGCCTGGAACGATGGAATCACAGAATCATGGAATGATGGAATCATAGAATCATGGAATTATGGAATCTCGGAATCATAGAATCATAGAATCATGGAATCATGAAATGATGGAATCATGGAATCACGGAATGATGGAATCACAGAATCATGGAATCATGGAAACACGGAATCATGGAATCATGGAATCATGGAATCATGGAATCATGGAATCATGGAATCATGGAATCATGGAATCATGGAATCATGGAATCATGGAATCATGGAATCATGGAATCATGGAATCATGGAATCATGGAATCATGGAATCATGGAATCATGGAATCATGGAATCATGGAATCATGGAATCATGGAATCATGGAATCATGGAATCACAGAATCATGGAATCATGGAATCATGGAATCATGGAATCATGGAATCACGGAATCATGGAATCATGGAATCATGGAATCACGGAATCATGGAATCATAGAATCATAGAATCATGGAATCACAGAATCATGGAATCACAGAATCATGGAATCATGGAATCATGGAATGATGGAATCATAGAATCATGGAATCATGGAATCATGGAATCACAGAATCATGGAATCATGGAATCATGGAATCACAGAATCATGGAATCATGGAATCATGGAATCATGGAATCATGGAATCATGGAATCATGGAATCATAGAATCATGGAATCATGGAATCATGGAATCATGGAATCATGGAATCATGGAATCATGGAATCATGGAATCACAGAATCATGGAATCATAGAATCATGGAATCATGGAATCATGGAATCATGGAATCATGGAATCATAGAATCATGGAATCATGGAATCATGGAATCATAGAATCATGGAATCATGGAATCATGGAATCATGGAATCATGGAATCATGGAATCATGGAATCATGGAATCATGGAATCACGGAATCATGGAATCACAGAATCATGGAATCATGGAATCATGGAATCATGGAATCATGGAATCATGGAATCATGGAATCATGGAATCACAGAATCATGGAATCACAGAATCATGGAATCATGGAATCATGGAATCATGGAATCATGGAATCATGGAATCATGGAATCATGGAATCATGGAATCATGGAATCATGGAATCATGGAATCATGGAATCATGGAATCATGGAATCACAGAATCATGGAATCATGGAATCATGGAATCACGGAATCATGGAATCATAGAATCATGGAATCATGGAATCATGGAATCATGGAATCATGGAATCATGGAATCATGGAATCATGGAATCATGGAATCATGGAATCATGGAATCATGGAATCATGGAATCATGGAATCACAGAATCATGGAATCATGGAATCATGGAATCATGGAATCATGGAATCATGGAATCATGGAATCATGGAATCATGGAATCACGGAATCATGGAATCATAGAATCATGGAATCATGGAATCATGGAATCATGGAATCATAGAATCATGGAATCATGGAATCACAGAATCACGGAATCATGGAATCATAGAATCATGGAATCATGGAATCATAGAATCATGGAATCACAGAATCATGGAATCATGGAATCATGGAATCATGGAATCATGGAATCATGGAATCATGGAATCATGGAATCATGGAATCATAGAATCATGGAATCATGGAATCATGGAATCATGGAATCATGGAATCATGGAATCATGGAATCATGGAATCATGGAATCATGGAATCATGGAATCATGGAATCATGGAATCATAGAATCATGGAATCATGGAATCATGGAATCATAGAATCATGGAATCATGGAATCATGGAATCATGGAATCATGGAATCATGGAATCACAGAATCATGGAATCATGGAATCATGGAATCATGGAATCATGGAATCATAGAATCATGGAATCATGGAATCATGGAATCACAGAATCATGGAATCATGGAATCATGGAATCATGGAATCATGGAATCATGGAATCATGGAATCATAGAATCATGGAATCATGGAATCATGGAATCATGGAATCATGGAATCATGGAATCATGGAATCATGGAATCATAGAATCATGGAATCATAGAATCATGGAATCATGGAATCATGGAATCATGGAATCATGGAATCATGGAATCATGGAATCATGGAATCATGGAATCATGGAATCATGGAATCATGGAATCATGGAATCATGGAATCATGGAATCATGGAATCATGGAATCATGGAATCATGGAATCATGGAATCATGGAATCATAGAATCATGGAATCATGGAATCATGGAATCATAGAATCATGGAATCATGGAATCATGGAATCATAGAATTATGGAATCACAGAATCATGGAATCATAGAATCATGGAATTATGGAATCATAGATTCCTGGAATCATGGAATCACGGAATCATGGAGTCATGGAATCACGGAATAATGGAATCATAGAATCATGGAATCATGGAATTATGGAATCATAGAATCCTAGATTCATGGAATCATGGAATTATGAAGTCATAGAATAATGAAGTCAATGGAATCATGGCATCATGCAATCACAGAATCATGGAAACATAGAATCATGGAATCACAGAATCATGGAACCGCAGAATCATGGAATCATGGTATCATGGAATCAAGGAATCATGGAATCTTGAAACCATGGAATCACGGAATTATGGAATTACGGAATCACGGAATCATAGAA
This sequence comes from Luscinia megarhynchos, assembly GCA_034336665.1. Classification (NCBI taxonomy): domain Eukaryota; kingdom Metazoa; phylum Chordata; class Aves; order Passeriformes; family Muscicapidae; genus Luscinia; species Luscinia megarhynchos. Next base: position 2,144,028 of record JAPFBE010000003.1, read on the forward strand.
TCATAGAATCATGGAATCATGGTATCATAGAATTATAGAATCACGGAATATAGAATAATGGAATCATGGAATCAGGTAATCATGGAATCATAGAATCATGGAATCATCAAGCATAGAATCACAGAATCATGGAATCATGGAATCACGGAATCACAGAATCATGGAATCATGGAATCATGGAATCACAGAATCATGGAATCATGGATTCACAGAATCACGGACTCATGGAATCATAAAATCATGGAATCACGGAATCATAGACTCATGGAATCACAGAATCATGGAATCATGGAATCACGGAATGATGGAATCATGGAATCATAGAATCATGGAATCATGGAATCACAGAATCATGGAATCATAGAATCATGGAATCATAGAATCATGGAATCATGGAATCATGGAATCATAGAATCATGGAATCATGGAATCATGGAATCATGGAATCATGGAATCATGGAATCATGGAATCATGGAATCATAGAATCATGGAATCATGGAATCATGGAATCATGGAATCACGGAATCATGGAATCATAGAATCATGGAATCACAGAATCATGGAATCATAGAATCATGGAATCATGGAATCATAGAATCATGGAATCATGGAATCATAGAATCATGGAATCATGGAATCATGGAATCATGGAATCATAGAATCATGGAATCATGGAATCATAGAATCATGGAATCATGGAATCATAGAATCATGGAATCATGGAATCATGGAATCATGGAATCATGGAATCATGGAATCATGGAATCATGGAATCATGGAATCACAGAATCATGGAATCATGGAATCATGGAATCATGGAATCATGGAATCATGGAATCATGGAATCATGGAATCATGGAATCATGGAATCACGGAATCATGGAATCATAGAATCATGGAATCATGGAATCATAGAATCATGGAATCATGGAATCATGGAATCATGGAATCATAGAATCATGGAATCATGGAATCATAGAATCATGGAATCATGGAATCATGGAATCATGGAATCATGGAATCATGGAATCATGGAATCATGGAATCATGGAATCATGGAATCATGGAATCATGGAATCATGGAATCACAGAATCATGGAATCATGGAATCATGGAATCATGGAATCATGGAATCATGGAATCATGGAATCATGGAATCATGGAATCATGGAATCATGGAATCATGGAATCATGGAATCATGGAATCATGGAATCATAGAATCATGGAATCATAGAATCATGGAATCATGGAATCACAGAATCATGGAATCATGGAATCATAGAATCATGGAATCATAGAATCATGGAATCATGGAATCATGGAATCACAGAATCATGGAATCATGGAATCATGGAATCATAGAATCATGGAATCATGGAATCATAGAATCATGGAATCATGGAATCATGGAATCATGGAATCATGGAATCATGGAATCATGGAATCATAGAATCATGGAATCATGGAATCATGGAATCATGGAATCATGGAATCATGGAATCATAGAATCATGGAATCACAGAATCATGGAATCATGGAATCATAGAATCATGGAATCATGGAATCATGGAATCATGGAATCATGGAATCATGGAATCACGGAATAATGGAATCATAGAATCATGGAATCATGGAATTATGGAATCATAGAATCCTAGATTCATGGAATCATGGAATTATGGAGTCATAGAATAATGAAGTCAATGGAATCATGGCATCATGCAATCACAGAATCATGGAAACATAGAATCATGGAATCACAGAATCATGGAACCGCAGAATCATGGAATCATGGAATCATGGAATCATGGAATCATGGAATCATGGAATCATGGAATCATGGAATCATGGAATCATGGAATCATGGAATCATGGAATCATGGAATCATGGAATCACAGAATCATGGAATCATAGAATCATGGAATCATGGAATCATAGAATCATGGAATCATGGAATCATGGAATCATAGAATCATGGAATCATGGAATCATGGAATCATAGAATCATGGAATCATGGAATCATGGAATCACAGAATCATGGAATCACAGAATCATGGAATCATGGAATCATGGAATCATAGAATCATGGAATCATGGAATCACAGAATCATGGAATCATGGAATCACGGAATCATGGAATCATGGAATCACAGAATCATGGAATCATAGAATCATGGAATCATGGAATCATGGAATCATGGAATCATAGAATCATGGAATCATGGAATCATGGAATCATAGAATCATGGAATCATGGAATCATGGAATCACAGAATCATGGAATCATAGAATCATGGAATCACAGAATCATGGAATCATGGAATCATGGAATCATGGAATCATGGAATCATGGAATCATGGAATCATGGAATCATGGAATCATGGAATCATGGAATCATGGAATCATGGAATCATGGAATCATGGAATCATGGAATCATGGAATCATAGAATCATGGAATCATGGAATCATGGAATCATGGAATCATGGAATCATGGAATCATAGAATCATGGAATCATGGAATCATAGAATCACGGAATCATGGAATCATGGAATCATGGAATCATGGAATCATGGAATCATGGAATCACAGAATCATGGAATCATGGAATCATGGAATCACAGAATCATGGAATCATAGAATCATGGAATCATGGAATCATGGAATCATGGAATCATGGAATCACAGAATCATGGAATCATGGAATCATGGAATCATGGAATCATAGAATCATGGAATCATGGAATCATGGAATCATGGAATCATGGAATCATGGAATCACAGAATCATGGAATCATAGAATCATGGAATCATGGAATCATAGAATCATGGAATCATGGAATCATGGAATCATGGAATCATGGAATCATGGAATCATGGAATCATGGAATCATGGAATCATAGAATCATGGAATCATGGAATCATGGAATCATGGAATCATAGAATCATGGAATCATGGAATCATGGAATCATGGAATCATGGAATCATGGAATCATGGAATCACGGAATCATGGAATCACAGAATCATGGAATCATGGAATCATGGAATCATGGAATCATAGAATCATGGAATCATGGAATCATGGAATCATGTAATCATGGAATCATGGAATCATGGAATCACAGAATCATGGAATCATAGAATCATGGAATCATGGAATCATGGAATCATGGAATCATGGAATCATGGAATCATGGAATCATGGAATCATGGAATCATGGAATCATGGAATCATGGAATCATGGAATCATGGAATCATGGAATCATGGAATCATGGAATCATGGAATCATGGAATCATGGAATCATAGAATCATGGAATCATGGAATCATGGAATCATGGAATCATGGAATCATGGAATCATGGAATCAGAATCATGGAATCATAGAATCATGGAATCATGGAATCATGGAATCACAGAATCATGGAATCATGGAATCATGGAATCATGGAATCATGGAATCATGGAATCATGGAATCATGGAATCATGGAATCACGGAATCATGGAATCATAGAATCATGTAATGATGGAATCATAGAATCATGGAATCATAGAATTATGGAATCATGGAATCCTGGATTCATGGAATCATGGAATTATGGAGTCATAGAATAATGAAATCATGGAATCATGGCATCATGCAATCACAGAATCATGGAAACATAGAATCATGGAATCACAGAATCATGGAACCGCAGAATCATGGAATCATGGAATCATAGAATCATGGAATCATAGAATCATGGCATGGTTTGGGTAGAGACCTGGAAATTTATCAATCTTTCCCTGCCATGGCAGGGACACCTCCCATTGTCCCAAAATTCAGCCTGGCCTCGGGCACTGCCATGGATGAGAACTCCATAGTCCCTGGGCAAGTCTCAAACCTTCCATAGGAAATCCCCGCTCATCCCCTGCCTGCCATCCATGATTTGGGACTTTCTGGACTGGGATATTCTCCCAGATGGACATGGCCACGGCCACCACAATGAACCACCGTGTAGTCTACGGAGGGAATTCCCAGTTTTTTGGCAGAATCTGTGGGATGGGAAATCCTGTGGAGGATCCCATCCCATTCCTGGTGGCTTTTGGGTGTCCCTGCAAACTCTGGGGGCACCCCACGAGTGCTCAGCCCTGTTCTGCTTTCCTGCACCCCCTGAATTCTTGATCCAGCTCCCAAAATCCAGGCCCAGGAAGTGATTCCTTCCCTTGTTTTCCCCCAAAATCTTCTTCTATCTTCTTAAAAGCTTCAACATCACCCTGGGCAATGCCACGAGATGTCCCAAAACTCCATGATGGCTTTCCACACATTAAATGGAATTTTCAGCCTTATTGGAAGGATTTTGGTTAAAACTGAGCAACCTCAGGTTGTGCTTGATCTCCAATCCTTTTTCACCCCCAAACCTCACAGTGGGGACCTTTTTTTACAGGATTTTTTTGCTGTCAGACCCCATGGAAACGAGACCTTTTAGGAGGGATAATTCCAACTGAAAACTCAAACTCATTTTATGACAGCTCCACATCCCTTTGTAGGGTCCATTTTTCTCAAAACGGAGAAAAATGCCAAAAATCAGTGTTCAGGGAAGGAAGGAAGGAAGGTGGAACCTTTCCAGGGTGGTTGGGATTTCTGCTTCCAGGCACAAAACCAAGGAAAGCCGTGGTGGATAATTGATACTCTGACTTTTCTCTGAGAGGGAGGAGGGTGGTGGGGAAATGGAAGAGAGAGGTCAGAAATTCACTCTGCAAGTTCCACCTTGTGGTGTGGGAGCTCTGGAACCATCCAGGCTTGGAAAACAGCTCCAGGATTTAAAGATTCCCTCCCCAGAGCACAAAGGATGCTTTGGATTGTCAAAAGGATTTTTCCTCAGTGTTAAAAATTCCAAAAGCTTTACATTAACCTTCAGTGGTGGGATTTTACATTTTCCTTGTTAGGTCACATGGAGAAGTCTTGTTTGGTGGGGAATGGAAGGATAAGCAAACCTGAAAGGGATTAAAAGCTCCAGGTCCTGCTGAGGAGAAATATCAGAGCTGGAATCACCCCTGCAGGTGTTGTCTCTTGTTTTTGTGGCCTCAACATTTCCACTCAAGGTCTACATGATATTTCCCAAAGATGGAAATACATACAAGAACTCAAGGCAGCTGCTTGGAAAACACAGTCCCAATGTCTTCAAAACGCTCAGGAAATCAAAATCAGAATAATTCAGGTGGAAAAACACCTTCAGGATCATCCAGTCCCACCATGAAACCATGTCCCCAAAGGACACATCTGGACACATCTGGACAATTTCCAGAGAGAGAGACTCCACCACCTCCCTGGGAAACTTATCCCAATGCCTGGCCAAACTGGCAGGGGAAAAAAAACCTCAAGGATGCTCCACAAGACTCCAAAGAATTGAGCAAAGATGGTCTCAAGTTGGAGGTCAAGCCTCCCAGTCCTCTTGGAAGAGCAGCTCTGTCCCAGATCCATCTTTTCACCTGGGTTTTGTCAACCCTGGCTGCCTCCCAAGGTTTGTGTGTGACAGGATCATGCCCAGAGTAAGGAGATATAAACTATTGAAAATCAACCCCAAATCTGCCATGTTTAAGATATTTTTACTTGGAGTGTTTAAAGGCGGGGCTGTTTCAGCTCAGAGGCCTTAGTGCTTCAGGAAGAGCACAGAACTGTGGAGCCATGGGATGGTTTGGGTTAGAATAGAACTTAAATCCCATCCAGTGCCACCCCTGCCATGGCAGGGACACTTGCTTGACCCCACAGACCTGGGGATTTTAGGCTTTCTGTGCTTTCTGGTACTGAGTGTCTGGAGAACACTGCTTTGGACCTGAGGCCTTGAAGAAAGCTTCTAAATTTGGGTGAGTGAGTTAAAATCACTGGTGTGTAATTAAATAGAAGTGTGTGATTTCACTTGGTGAAGAGTTTTGAATTTGAGGTTTCTGTAATACAGCAATAGGTATGGGACAAGATGGAGGATTTTGGGTGATGTCTCTTTGGATGTTCATCTTCCTTCTTCATGGTTTCAGGAGTAGTTTCTGGTTGGTCAGTCAATGTCACAATGAGGGTCACAGGAGTTTGGTTATTGGGTTAAAAGTATAAATAACACAGCTGTTAATTCTCTATTGGACTGTTTAGCTTTAAGAGACCTTGTAGCAGCTGGGTCTGTCTCCATTTTTTGCTCACTTTTAGCTGAAAGTGCTGCTGAACTCTCTGTAGAGTTTGATAAGATTTAATAAACAACCAAGCAACAAGAAAATCTGTTTCCTTCACATATTTTTTAACCCTGGCTCTGAGTAAAGGCAGAAAATACTCCAAACAAGTCACTAGAAAATTTAGTGATGCAAAAACACCTCCATTGTTGCAGACACCTCCCACTGTCCCAGGTGGCTCCAGCCTCAATGTCCAACCTGGCCTTGGGCACTGCCAGGGATCCATCTCAGGAATTCCATCCCAGCCCCTCCCAGGGAACAATTCCTGCCCAAAATTCCATCCAATCCTCCCCTCTGGCAGCCTGAACCCATTCCCTGTGTCCTGTCCCTCCAGCCCTGGAGAACCTCCATCCTATTTTTACAAATGTGAATTGAGCAGGGTGACAGAAATTTTAATTCCTCAGCAATTTCTCAGCCATGGAAGTTCTTTTTCCCCTGCCAGGGTTCATCTGGAGATGCATTCCCAGGAAAATCCAGCCCCTTGGAGCTGTGCCCTCTTGCCATGGGCACGTTTTTGGCTCCTGCCCCATGCTGGTCACAGCTCCCCAATGGAGACAGCGAGTCTGGGAGAGTTTTCCTCTAGGATGATGTCCTGGTTTGAAGGACAGGTGTCTGCCAATACAGGCAGAAGCTTCTCTTGGAAATGGAGAATGTAAACCCCCTCCCTCCAAATTATTATTATCATTTTGAAATTAAGGGGCTCTCAGGCAAAGAGATGGGAATTAGGAATAACAGTTCTTTACTAGGAAAATTAAAATAGCAATGCAGTATTACACAGAACAATCCCAAACCCTGCCAGAGTCAGAATCCAAGCTGACACCCGTCAGGCAGTCAGGGTGCTGGCAGCAGTCCCATTCCATGGTGGCTGCATCCTCCTGCAGGGGCAGATGTGGTTCAGCTGGAGCAGTGCTCCTGTGGAAGGTGCAGTTTCCTCTGAAGCTCCAGGGATGGTGTGCAAAGGTCTGGTTTTCCTCTGGAATCCAGTGGAAAGAAGGTGCCTTGGTGTCCCAAATCTCAGTTTTGATCTGGGTAGGAAAGGCTTGGCTCCTGCCCTGGCTGGAGCATCTCCCAGTGGGATGATGGAATTTTATCAGCCATGCCCTGGGACTCAGTGGCCATGAACAGGAGATATCTCCTGGAGGGAGGGTGGGCTGTGGGAAGATAAAGATGATTGCCCAGCTGGTTTAAAGCTGGCCCATGAGCAGATAAGGTGTGCCAGGAGATCAGGGGCACTGCCCCAGCTGGCTGCAGCAGATGGGACAGAATTCACATTTCTGGCCACATCCTGTACTGCAACCCAGGACAGATGGCATCATTTGGGATCATTTTTTTCCTCAGATAGACACAACTCCTCAATGAGGCCTCATTCTCCCAAATATTTACACCCATGAGTAATTTCAGGAGCATTAAGAATGGCCAAATCCTCCTTTCACAGCAGAAAATCCTTTCCAAGACTTCCATCCACACTCCAGCGCCTTTTTCAGAGTGTATGGACTTCAAAACATGCTCGATTTCTGAAGTGAGAGATGAGAATTTCTCCACGGTCTCTACCTGGTTTTATTTGCTATCAGTTGACAGATATTTGGTGAGGGTTGCCCAGATCCTTTGTGTAAAATTAATGGTTAAATATTTGATTTCTGATTACATTTGCAGTTCTTCCTCTTTCTAAAAATAACAAAAGCCCTTGAGAGCCATGACTCTCTTTTGCATTTGTTGCATATAAAAATACAGCGCTGAAGCCTGAAAAATCAGCTTTTTCCTCAACTTTATAAAAGTTTTACGAGGTATAAAATCCCTGAAACAATAAATTTTCTGCTGAAAATGATGACTGGAGCAAAAATAACAGATGTTGATCTAATACTCCTAAAAACAGGGAACATGGAATTTTAACTCAGCTGAAAAAATGCACTTCTGGTTTCTTCATACTCCATATTTAAAAACTTGATTTTTCTGGGATGAACCAGGAGATTTTAGGGATTCTGTGTGAGTTTTCCCCCTCACATTGGGCAGTTTTAGCAGGAAATGTGCATTTAGGAGCAGGCAAATTCTTAGAGGGCTCACATCATGTCCTCACTGGTATAAACTGGCCTAAAGGAGCTGATTTAATAAAATTAAAATCAAACCCCCACATTTCTGGTTTGGACTGGGCAGTTTAGCTCTGCCTAAAGTGAGTTTATTGATGTGAGGAGCAGAAAAACAGGGAAAAATGGGCAAATCCCCTCCATTAACCTGGTGAAGGTTTTCCAAGCAGACAATAAATTATCAATCCTGGGGAATTAATTAATGATGGCATTTCCATTATTGTTATTTTGGTTGAGGGTAAATTTGGGTAAATTTGTTTGGTTTGCTGGATGGTACTATATATTTTACAAATATGGATAATTTGAGAAATACTGCTTATGGTTAAATATACTTTTTGATTTTGTGTTTATTTGCAGGTGGCATTGATGACTTGAGGCATTATGGGTTTATCAAGCTAGGAACAAATTTTTTTCTGTGTATTGTTAATTTAAGTTTCTTTTTGACACTTTTATTAGTGTAGCTTGATTTACTAGTTTGTTGTTTGATGGTTTCTATTAGTTTGATTTTTGGGGATGTGGGTATTTACATGATGGATTTTTGCAGGTAGTTTTTTATTTGAGCAGTAATTTTTTTTATATTTATTAGCAGTTTAGATTTTTTTATGCTGATAATAAGGTTTTTCTATTTTTTAATTAACTTCACAGAGCACTGTTTATTATTTATGAATTAGTATAATTGGTATATATATTAGTTAATATATTAGTATATTAGGTAGAGTTTTGGTTATTCTTTTAGTAATGTTTATGGTTAGTTAAACGGTTTTGAGTTCTGCAAGTTGATTTATTTTTTTGAGTAGTTTGTGGAACGATGAGTGGGGATGGAAATATCATAAAGTCACCCTAAGACACCAGGAAACATTCACTGAACCCCAATAGTGGGAGCCCAGCACATCCCATGGATTTGAACCCATCCTGAGCAATCCCTGTGGAGCTCAGGTGGGAATTTGGCCACCAAAATGTCCCTGAACCGGCCCAGGGCACATCCTTCCCTGTGTGGGAGTCATAAAATACTCTCCTGTGCTTCTCTCCTTGTTTTCACCCTCTTTGCTGAGAAAACATAGGGGAAAAAAAGCCAAGCTGAGTTGGTTTGATTTGTTTGGGATGTAAATTTATGGACTGGGAGACCTGGGGATGTTCACCTGGAGAAGAGGTGGCTCTGGGGACACCACAGAGCTCCTTGCAGGGCTTTGAGAGGGTTATAAAGGGGGGAGAGGGATTTTTTACAGGGATAAACAGTGACAGATAAAAAGGAATGGTTTTGAGCTGCTGGAGGGCAGGGCTGGATGGGATTTTGGGCAGGAATTGTTCCCTGGGATGGAATTCCCAGAGCAGCTGTGGCTGCCCCTGGATCCCTGCAATGTTCAGTTCCAGGTTGGACACTGGGGCTGGAGCAGCCTGGGACAGTGGGAGGTGTCCCTGCCGTGGAACTGGCTGATCTTTAAGGTCCTTCCATCCCAACCCATGCCATGATTCCACAATTCCATGATTCCATGACCTCCCCAGGGGTTTTCCCCAGCCCTCCTTTCCCTGTCCCTGTGTGTCCCATCAGGCCAGCCCTGCTGGTGGTGTGAGCCTTTCACAACCAGCAGCCCCAAACAGATATCACAGAACTGCACACAGAACCACAGAATCACAGAAATAATTACATAAATAATCACACACAGAACAACACACAGAATCACACAAATAATTACATAAATAATCACACACAGAATCGCAGAATCAGACAGAATCACACAAATTATCGCACACAGAATCACACACATAATTACAGAATCACACATAGAATTACACAAAAAATTACACAGAACCACACAAATAATCACACACAGAATTGCACACAGAATCACACCCAGAATTATACACAGAATCACACACAGAATCACACACAGAATCACACAAATAGCCACACACAAAATGACACAAATAATTACACAAATAATTACACACACAATCACATACAGAATCACACAAATAACCACACACAGAATCACACAGAGAATCACAGAATCACAAACAGAATCACATACAGAATCACACAAATAATTACAGACAGAATCACACACAGAATCACAAACAGAATCACACAAAAAATTACACACAGAATTACAGACAGAATCACAGAATCACCAGGTTGGAAGAGACCTCCAAGATCACCAAGTCCAACCACACCCAAACACCTCAACCAGCCCATGGCACCGAGTGCCACATCCAGTCCTTTTTAAAGCCATAATAAATTTATTACATTAAACATCCCGAGCTGGGAACTGCTCCTGACTTTTATTCCTGCCCTGCCTGAGCCCATCCAGCTGTGCCATCCCTCCAGCCCAGGCTGTGACTCAGCAGATGAATGCTGACCCCAAATCCTCCCTTTGCTGCCTTCACTCTTTGTTCCCAAGTGTGGGAATGATTTCCTGGGGCTGGTGGTGGATGATTCAGTGCTATCCAGGGAATCCCCTCCATCCCCACATGGGTTGACTCACCAGGCCCACCTGCTCAGGGCATAACTGTGGTGGAAACCCACACTGCCTGACATGGATGAGATTCCCAGCTGGAATGGCACATGGTGCTGCTGCCAGCATGGAATTGGGGTTGGTTGTTGACCTTGGATTTGTTCTTTGTCACACTGGTTGGCAGCAGCTCTGAATTAGTGTTAATTTATTGTGATTTAGTGCTAAAATGTTCCTGATTTTCCTCCAGAATCAGTTGGTGAAGCTGAACCAAACTAGAAAGGATTAAAAAGAATAAGAATTTCTCCATGGGAAAGGTGGTCAGGCATTGGAAGGGAAGTTTGGACTCCTCATCCCTGAAGGAGTCCAAGAAATGACTTGAAGAGAAAGAGAGAAAAAGGAGAGAAAGAAATAAATCCAAATCTCTTGGGTGGGAAATTTACAGATGGATCAGGACAACTCTGACAGGAATGAATCAGAAATTCATGGATGGCACCAGGATCCATCCAGCTGGGGAAAAATCCCAGTGCTTGTGCTCCATGTAAATCATTCTTCACAGCAAATGTGAAGCCTCCAGGTTTCCAGCAGGGGAATTTCCAGCAGGGAATCTTCCCTCGAGGCTTTTTGAGGCACTGAGGAAAATGAGACCAAAACAGGAGATCCATGAAAATCAGCAAATTTTTACCTCAGAGAAACCTGATCCATCCTCATCAAGATCTCACCTTGATTGAATAATAAAAAAACTTGCTACTTTAAAGTGGGAGTGAAATTTTTGGACATTTTTCCTTGGTCTAAACTGAAAGCAAATTAGGGAAAAACTCCAATTAATTTGATTTAAGCGGATGAATGGGCAGTTTTGAGAATCCCACAGGAGGGTCTGTGGGGCAGGGACTCTGCTCTGCCTTGGTGCCTTCCCAGCATTGCTGGGACATTGCTGGGATACATTTGGGGTTGTGCAATGTGGTTTTCCATATTTTTGGCTGCCTGTCTTTCCAGAAAAAGTGTGAGGAGAAAGGCACTCGGATATTCAGGACAGATCAGCACTACTAAATCTGGCTAACAAAATCTAAGAATTTAGGGGTTTTTTTTCCTATTTTTATTCCTACATTTAAAGGTTGTAGGCTGTTTATCCCTAGATTTAAATTAACAAACCAACCAAAGCTGGTAACTCAAGTGGATCTCCACATAAAATAAAATAAAACAAGAAGTGGAGTGGAGGCACCAATTCCTCCAGTCTGAGAGTAACCCTGAGAGCTGTGCAAGTTTTTTGAGATGACTGCAGGACTTTAAAGTAAAGATTTCCCACTCCAAGCAAGCTGCAGGAGCTAAATATATCCTTCCTGTTTATTCTGTGTGTGATTTTAAGCTCCAGCCTAGAGGACAAAAAGCATCAGCACCCCAGCCCTGGTGAGTAAGAGCAGCATCACCCCAGCAAAGCTGGCAGCCAAAGCCCTGCAGGCTGGGCCAGCTGGACTTATCTGGGTCAAATCAGCTCTGTGGTTCAGTTCAAACTTCAGGCAGAAGACAAAGATAATTTTCTTTTTCTCTCCTTTTTTTTGGGAGGTGTCTCAATTTGTAATTTGGAGGGTGAAGAGGGGGTTTAGGAAAAACCTCTGCAGTGTCCAGGATGTGTTTGGCTTTGACAAAGATTTTCCAGCTTCTCAGCTGATGACAGGCTGAGAGCTGGATAAAGAGATCTCATATTTAACCCTTCCCTTATTTATGATTTTTATAACAAAATAATCCAGTTCAGAGCAGCCCAGTGAGCTCCTCTGCATCCCACAGGGTGGGAACACAGGGATGCTCTGGATTATTCCCTCCCCAAATTTCAGGGAGGAAAAGGTCAGGGGATGATGATTTCTTTTTGTCAGCAGATGTAAGGAAACAAAACCTCTTAATATCCAACCCAAAAAATGACCAGAGGTGCTGTTTTGCAACACAGAATGCACAACCTAATAAACCAAATAAACCTAATAAACCAAATAAACCTAATAAACCAAATAAACCCCAACCTCTCTGATGTAACTTCGAGCTGTTCCTTCCCTACTTCTCCTTTTGTTTGGGAGGGGGAAAAAAAAAAAGTCAATTTTGTATTCCAAAGGCACTCTCAGAGATTTCATGATTGTGCCATTGGCCAGAGTTCAAACAGTGCAGGCAGGAAGGAATGTCCAGCTGTCGAGTGTAAACAGCAGCTCAGCAGAGCTCAGACACATCAGCCCATGTCCAAATCTGCTCTTAATTAACTGCAGACCAAATATCCTCTCCCTGCCCCCTCCCTCTTTCTTCTCCTGTTTTTTTCTTCCCCCTTCTCAGTGCCTTGAAACACCAATGGTTTGTGTGTGATGGATTCCCACCTCTGTTTTATTCTGCTTTTCTGAGAAACAGGGAGTTTTCCTTCTGAAATCAGGAAAATTCTACATAAATTTACTCCTAAAAACCTGCAGGGTATTTGTTGCATTCAAAGCTCCTTGTCACTGATTTTTTTTTAAAAGGATTTATTCCAACTCACAGCAGTTGAGACAAAAATCAGGGGGAAAATTAAGTTAAATAATTAATTTCTTTCATGATTCACCAAATTTCTTAATGAATTTTTTCCATCTCAGCTTTTTTATTCTGTCCAAGTCGAATGGGACAGTTCTGAAATCCTGTAATGACCCCAATCCTGTAATTATCCATTGTCCTGGTGGTGGCTGTCCTTGTGGAAGGCAGAAAATGAATATGGGAAAAAACTGAGCTCAAAGCATTTTCTGACATCCCAAAGAGGTCACAGATTGGAATCTTCCAGCCAGGTTGGATTTGCACTTTTCCCACTTTCTGCATGGAAAATCTGGCTCCAGGAACAGAACCCCAGCTTGTTTCATATTCTCATTTCAGTTGTTTTAAAAGCAGATTTCAGGATGATCACCCCTGTGCTAGAGCCAGGCCTGGCAGGATGGAAATCTCTTTGCAGCTCATCCTATTTTTAGGAAGGAATTAATCAATATTCAGACTCTTCTGGGTGGGCCTGAGCTGGAGGCAGCACAAAGGAAGGGAGGAAAGATGTGCTGCACACATTAATTGTGTTTATTTTTTTTTATTTCACATTCTCTTCCCTGGCTTTTCCCAGTTCTGTGTTTTATTCTTGTTGCTGGTTCTGAACCTGAGCATTCCAAAATTAATATTCCTCAGTAAATTTATTGTAGCTAAGACCTGACATTGAAAAAAACAACTCTGTCACAGAATAATCATAAAATCATGGATGTTTTGGGGTGGAAAGCTCCTCCAGTTCCATCCCTGCAAGGTGAGGAGGGGTTTAATGCTTCTCTGTGGTGTTGTTGAAATTTCATTTCTTTTGTGGTCAGGAATTGCTCCTGCTGCTGAATTCTCCTCAGAGAGAAATTCAGAGTTTCCCACACCCAAAGAATTCCTGGCAGACACAACCCTGGGTGCTGGTGAGCCCAAACTCCCGTGATGAATTAATTCCAGGATTAATAATCAATAATAAATCATTCCAAACATCACAGAATGGTTTGGGGTGGGAGTGACCTGGAGGATCATCCAGTTCCACTGTCCCAGGCTTCTCTGGGAATTCCATCCCAGCCCCTCACCACCCCCCAGGGAGGAATTTCTTCCCAAAAATCCCCATTAAAATCCCATCAATTATACCTTAATTTACTTCATCAATCTCTGCACAAGGAACAAAACAACATCCATATTTAATTTTCTTTTTTTTCACCATCTCTTTCTCTCCAAAGAGAAGAGAAAATCCCAAATAAACAGCTGGAAATCCAACAAAAAACCTGAAAATTGCATTTAAATTTATCAACAGCACAGTTTTGTCTCTGGCTCTAGAAGAGCTGAACTGGGACCACTTCTGAGACATAAAATTAAATAAAGAAAGAGGAAAGAAATGCAAATAATCATGGAAACATGAGAGGAATTAAGGAGACATATGGAGAACTCCAGGAAATATGAAATTTGAAATGTGGTTCCTATTTGCTTCACACATTTTGTGTACAGCAGGAACAGCTTTTCTTTATATTCCATGTGGGCTCAGGATAATCTGAATATTAATTTATGAAACAACTCCACAGTGCATTAATTGCACATTAATGATGGTGGTTTTATGTAATAGACCATGGTTAAATTGTGTTTATTGCACAATTCTTGTAGCAGGTTTGGTGGGGGAGCCAAAATTTTTACAAAATCCCAGAAACAGAGGCCCCCCAGATGGATCAGAAGTTGTCTGGAAAAAGCTGGGGTTTTTACAAGGCTCAGAATCCCAATAAAATTCCTCTACATCCTCATCCAACAGGAAATAAAACCCCTTTATTCAATGCCTCAGCCCTTTTGGGAGGCATTTATGACATCATCAGAACAAATGGATTTAAGGAATAAAAACATCAGGATGCACCACTGAGAATGGGGGATTCTGGAGGCCTCCAAAATGGACTAAATTTCCCACCTTTATTTTATTTTGGAAGAGGATTTCTGCTTTTCTGAGAATCAGGGAGGGAGTTTTCCCTCTGAAATCAGGAAATCTCGACACAAATTTACTCTTAAAAACCTGCAGAGAAATTTTGTTACATTCAAAGCTCCTTGTCACAGATTTTTTGTAAGGATTTGTTCCAGCTCGCAGAAAATTAAGACAAAAATTAGGAGGAAAAATCAAATTAAATAATTAATTTCTTTCATAATTCATCAAATTCCTTTAATAATTTTTCCCACCTCTGCTTTTTATTCTAAGTCGAATGTGACAGCTCTTAAATCCTGCAATTATCCCAAATTCAACATCAGCTTTTACAGTTAATTAATGTTTAATTAAACAAGTTACAACGTGTATCTTTTAGAGGTTATAAAAAAAAATACTGATATCTGCTTTTATTTGAGAGTCTGTGCATCTCATATTTAATGTGGCCATAAAAGTCCCTCTGTACATTGAATTTTCATGTTGATAAAGCCACTGTACAATGAATTTTTTTTATAAAGCCACTGTACATTGAATTTTCATGTTGATAAAGCCACTGCACATTAATTTTTTTTTAATAAAGGCACTGTACATTGAATTTTCATGTTGATAAAGGCAGTGGGATGGGAGGTGTGAGCTTTTTTAGGTCCATATTGAACAGGCTGTAACTGAGGGGAATTTCCATGGAATGGTTCTTGGGAGCAAAATGGAAAACTGGCTCGAGGGTTTGGAAATAATCAGGGGAAGGAAGAGCTGGGGTAAGAAAGTCTCTGGGGTTTGTAAAATAGGCAGGGGTGGAGGATTTATCCCAATCCTGTGGGGCAGGTGGGTTTTATTTCTTATATCTCACCAGAATTGCTCTGAGCTCTGTTATTCTTTTAATTTTACATCACAGAATAAATTAATTTTTCTCCCTGGTTTGAAAGTTCCTCCTCACTTTTCAAAAAACACACTCAGATTTTTCAACAGCCAGCACTGATCATTGAGAATAGAATGAAGCAGAGCCTCACATCTGGGATGTTCTTTAAATTGCTCATTTGGATTTCTCTGAGTGCAGTTCCAGAGTTCATCCAGCCAGGAAATGGGATTAAAGCTCCATGAGTGGGTGACAAAGTGACCATGCCCAGCTGCAAAGCTCAGCCCTGCAGCTGAAGGCATCAACTGAAATTTCCAAGTGTTACCAAAAAAGAAACAAAATTTAAAATTTAAAAAAAAAAATGAAGTCACAAACTCAGTCAGACTGAAATGAGTGTTCAGTTCAGGAGAAAATCCGTGAGGTTTTTTTTAGTCATTCATTCAGCACCAGGCCTGAGTTTTGTCACAAGTTTGGTGACAAAAGTGGAGCCCTGAGCACGATATTGAAACGAGGTGCAGGTCACAGATGACTCAGCTCCACAAGTTGGGGTCAGAGCTTTTGGTCCCGTGAGAAATGTTGAGATAAACTCAAGGGAGTCATTCCTTGGGGGTGGTGCCCTCAGGGGCAGCAGCAAAAAAAAGCAAAATGGGATGGTTTGACCCCAAACTGGACAGGGCAGA
Organism: Luscinia megarhynchos; assembly: GCA_034336665.1. NCBI lineage: Eukaryota > Metazoa > Chordata > Aves > Passeriformes > Muscicapidae > Luscinia > Luscinia megarhynchos. The sequence continues at coordinate 2,160,749 of JAPFBE010000003.1, forward strand.
GAAAAATAATCCAATAAAAATTCATGAATGAGGTCACTCATCACTGTCAGAAAAAACAGACTTGGGGAAATTAATTTGGTTTGTCACCAATCAAAAGCAGAGGGGGTAAGAAGACAAATAAAAGCTTGAAAACATCTTTGCCCCATTCCTGTCCCTCCTCCTTGGGCTTAGATTGAATCCCAAATCTCCCTCTTCTCCCCACCAGTGGCACAGGGAGATGGGAAGGGGATTAATGGGCAGGGTGGGGTCCTTTAATCCATGGAGTCAGTCCCTCAGGAACTGATCCTTTAATCCATGGGGTCAGTCCTGTAAGAACTGATCCTTTAAACCATGGGGTCAGTCCTGTAAGAACTGATCCTTTAATCCATGGGGTCAGTCCTGCAGGTGATGATCCTTTAATCCATGGGGTCAGCCCCTCAGGAACTGATCCTTTAATCTATGGGAGTCATTCTTTCAGGGAACTAATCCCTTTAATCCATGGGGTCAGTACTGTAAGAACTGATCCTTTAATCCATGGAGGTCAGTCCTCAGAACTGATCCTTTAATCCATGGGGTCAGTCCCTGTAAGAAATGATCCTTTAATCCATGGGGTCAGTCCCTCAGAAATGATTCTTTAATCCATGGGGTCAGCCCTCAGAGCTGATCCTTTAATCCATGGAGTCATTCTTTCAGGAACTAATCCCTTTAATCCATGGGGTCAGTCCCTCAGGAAATGATCCTTTAATCCATGGGGTCAGTCCTGCAGGAGCTGATCCTTTAATCCATGGGGTCAGTCCTTTAGGAGCTGATCCTTTAATCCATGGGGTCAGCCCCTCAGAGCTGATTCTTTAATCCATGGGGTCAGTCCTGTAAGAACTGATCCCTTTAATCCATGGGGTCAGTCCTGCAGGAGCTGATCCTTTAATCCATGGGGTCAGTCCTGCAGGAATAGGAACTAATCCCTTTAACCCATGGGGTCATTCCTTCAGGAATTGATCCCTTTATCCATGGGATCACTCCTGCAGCAATTGATCCCTTTTTCCATAGGGTCAGTCCTGTAGGAACTAATCCCTTTTCCCCAGAACTGCTTCAGTGGATCCACGGGGTCATTCCTTCAGGAACTGACCCTTTTACTGACCCCATGGAAAAGGGAGCAGTTCCTGCAGGATTCACCCCATGGACACATGGTGTCAGTCCTTCAGGAACGGATCCCTTTTCCATGGGGTGATTCCTTCAGGAACTGCCTCAGTGTGGATCCTTTTTCCATGGGGTCAGTCCTGTAGGAACTGCTCCAGAGCAAGTCCCTTTTCCATGTGGTCCGTCCCTCAGGAACTGCTCCCTTTTTCCATGGGGTCAATCCTGCAGGAACTGATCCTTTAATCCATGGGGTCATTCTTGCAGGAATTGATCCCTTTTCCCATGTGGTCAGTCCCTCAGGAACTGATCCTTTTATCCATGGGAGTCAGTCCTTCAGGAACTGCTCCAGTCCTGTGTGGGTCCTTTTTCCATGGGGTCAGTCCTGCAGGAATAGGAACTAATCCCTTTAATCCATGGGGTCATTCAGGAGCTGTCCCAGTGTAGATCCCTTTTCCCATAGGGTCATTCCTTCAGGAACTGATCCCTTTAATCCATGGGATCATTCTTTCAGGAACAGATCCCTTTAATCCATGGGGTCATTCCTTCAGCAACTGATCCTTTAATCCATGGGGTCATTCCTTCAGGAACTGATCCTTTAATCCATGGGGTCATTCCTTCAGGAATTGATCCTTTTCCATGGGGGTCATTCCTGCAGGAATTGATCCTTTAATCCATGGGGTCATTCCTGCAGGAACTGATCCCTTTAATCCATGGGGTCATTCCTTCAGGAACTGATCCCTTTAATCCACGGGGTCATTCCTTCAGGAATTGATCCCTTTCCATGTGGTCATTCCTTCGAGGAACTGATCCCTTTAATCCATGGGGCCATTCTTCCAGGAACTGATCCCTTTAATCCATGGGGTCATTCCTTCAGGAATTGATCCCTTTAATCCATGGGGGTCAGTCCCTCAGGAACTGATCCCTTTAATCCACGGGGTCATTCTTCCAGGAACTGATCCCTTTTCAATGTGGTCATTCCTTCAGGAACTGATCCCTTTAATCCACGGGGTCATTCCTTCAGGAATTGATCCCTTTCCATGGGGTCATTATTTCAGGAACTGACCCTGCTCCAGGGTGGAATTCCCTCTGGCTCACACCTTGTTTTTTTTGTGCACCCATTATTTTTCCTCCTGAAATACATTAAAGGTTCTTTCCCACAAGAGGCTTCACCCCTGGGATCAGCCCCATTAAATTCCCTGGGAATACTCAAGTGCATAAAATTCAGAATGTACAAAAATCCTTCCAGGTGTGGGGACTCCAAAATGCCCTTTGTGCTTCCTCTAGCTTAGGAAGGAGTTTAAACTCAGGCTTAAACCCCTCTGCCAAGGATTTGGGGAGTTTTTGGGGGAGCAGGAGTGGATTTGGGCCAGTGAATTCCCAACATGTAGAATCCAACTGCAAAAATCCTCATTAAACTCTGATTAAATCCATCAGCAAGTGAAAGGTTTGGGATCTCCATTGCCATGAGGACATTCCAGCTTCTTTAAGTCCAGATTCCAAATTCTTTCCATTTATTTCTGATCCCTCTTTTCACCTAATTGGGCAGAAATTGTTTTATTTATGAGATCAGTTTACCATAATCACGACTGTACACTTTTACTTCTCCAAATCTCTTCCAGAGCAATAGGATTAGGTGAGATGAATAAAAAAATAATAATAAAATTAAAAAAAAAAACCTTCAAAACCTCCCTGTCTGCCTTAAACCCAAATTTGTGTTTAGCCCCAGGCCTTGGCAGCCATTGAAACAAAATGTTTTGAAACAAAGCAAATTGGTTTTTTGCTGACTTTTAATGTGCTGCAAGACACCTGGTTGGACACAAAACATCTATTCACAATTAAAGGCTGAGCTTTTGTTATGCAAAAGGGAAATGAGGGCACCCTGAACTCTGGGAGAATCAGGTTTGGGGGTTTTTTTGCTTTTTTCTCTGTCAAAAAAAAAATCCTGGTTGGTGACAAGAAATCAGGAGTATTTTGGGGATGGGCTTGGGGCTTTTTTGGGGGGTTAAGGAGAGGCAGTGCAGTAAAATGACACCAAGAGTAGAAAAATAAGCTGCTTAAATCAGGCAAAAGGAACATTCCCTTATTTGAATATCGGGTTTTATGCAAATGGGACATTGCTCCTGTAGGAGGGCAGACAGGTTCGTGTCACAGCTCAAATGACATCTGAATTTTGGGATTTTCAAAGCATTTTATGAGATCCCTGCTGGATGGGGAGTGAGGGTGAGGACAGGCTGGGGTGGAATTCCCAGAGCAGCTGTGGCTGCCCCTGGATCCCAGGAATGTTCAGTTCCAGGTTGGACACTGGGGCTGGAGCAGCCTGGGACAGTGGGAGGTGTCCCCATGGCAGGGGTGGCACTGGATGAGCTTTAGGTCTTTTAGAAATCATCACAATTCACCTTTAAATTTGAATTTTGCAACTAATTAAAAAGAAAAAAAAAAAATCCTACCCCCAACTCTTCTAGTGGAAAAGAGGTTTGGGCTGCTTAGGGATTTTCATTGGATATGTCTGCGTTCCTCTAACTCAGTTATTTTCACCTGGGTTTGTGGACATTTAATTTTTTCATGAATGGTTTGGGGTAGAAGGGATTTTAAGGATCACCCAGCGCCATGGATAAAAACACTTTTCACTGTCCCAGGCTGCTCCAAGCCCCATGTCCAACCTTGGGCACTGCCAGGATCCAGGGGCATCCCTGAACCTCTCCAGGTTTTGTGAATCATTTCAGTTCTCTGTTAATAAAAAAACCTCAAACTCTCGCTCAGCCAAATAAAAAATGAGTCAAATCCAAAGGCCTGGCCAGTCAGAAACCTCCCAGATCTGAGATGGATTCAGTGATTACTCTTCAGCGAGATAAAAAACCCCAAGAGAGGCATTTTCAGAGCATTAGGAGATTTTATTTCAGCACTTCTGAAGTGAAACTCCTGACTCTTCATCTCTTGTCATTTCAAAAACTCTTTGTGTTGTTGTTTTAACCGTTGGGTTTTCCTTTGTTTCTCACTACAAAGTGCAAGGAGCCTGAAAGGAAACATCCCAAACATTTCAGTTGGGTTCCAGGGAATCTTTTTGAGTGAGATCCAAACTCAAACCCAAACCCTCTTTGATTTGCTGGGACATTTCCATTTCTTTTTTTTTTCAGTCCTTTTTGTTCCCACTTTTTTCAGAACTCCATCCCCCAGCTCCTCCTTCCATCCCCAGGCAGGTGGGAATTGCTGCACCAGTGCAGATTTAGGTGTTTCGTGGGAGCTGTGCCCTCAAATGAACAGATTTAGAGTGATATAAAACACAATCAAATGAAAATAAATGAAAATAAATAGGAAAATAAAAATACCAGCCATGGGGTTTGGGTTTTTTCCAAGAGCCAGAGTTACACAGAACTCTTGGTTTTCCTTCTTTTTGAATCAGGTTTGGGCATGAAGTTGCAAACTTTTTTTTTCTTGGTTTCATCTTTTTTTTTTTTTTTTTTAATAATAATTAGACCACACAGCCTCCTGTCAGCAGAGTTTTACTGTCACCCTTCAACATCTTGGCCCCTTTGTGTCCAGTTTACACTTTCAGGCACTTTATAAAATTGGTGCCCAAGAAGATTCATTTAATAAATTGAGATTCCCAGCAGTGGCTTTCCCTTCCTGGAAAAACAAAAGAGGATTAAATCACCCTGTGACACTTCCAACTGGGGTAGGAAAATCCATGAATTCCCTATTTTCTCTCTTCTGTGACTTCTATATAAATCTGTATTTACAAACAACCCTTGTGAATAATAAAAATAATAATAATAAATTTGACCACCAATAAATTAAAATTTAATTTAAATACTGCACTGTGCTTTTTTGGCCTGACACACCCACCTAATTAACGTAACGAGAGAAAATCTTGATGCTAAGTAATGATGCAATTTTGTGTCTGCCCTCGCTCTTTTCCAGGGTTCAGCCTCCCACCGAGGAGGGAGCAGACGATTACCCTGGAAAACCTCTCAAAAAACCAACTCGGCCTGGAAAGCCCAAGAGGCTGAGCAGGGATTGACTTTGGATACAAGTGGGTGGTAGGAACATAAAAGGGATGGCATCAGATTAGAGCTGGGGCTTTGATCTCGGCTCAAAAGCAATAAAAGAGTCATAAAGGACTTTCACTCTGCATCTCAAAGCTGGAGACAGAGCCTCACTGAGCCTCCCAGCTGCCCTGGGGCTGATGTTATCACCTGGGGTTAACCAAAACACTAAACCCAGCCCAAAGTGCTGAGTTGGTTTGGCTGAGGCAGCTCAGCCTCATCCAGCTCAGCCTCATCCAGCCTCGTCTTCATCCATCCCATCCTCATCTATCCCATCCTTGTCCATCCCCATCTTCATCCATCCCATCTTCATCCATCCCATCTTCATCCATCCCATCTTCATCCAGCCTCATCTTCATCTTCCCCATCCTTATCCAGCTCACCCTAATCCAGCTCAGCCTCATCTAGCCTCATCTTCATTCATCCATCCCCGTCTTCATCCATCCCATCCTCATCCAGCTCTTCATTCACATCATCCTTATCCAGCCTCATCTTCATCCAGTCTCATCTTCATCTGTCCCATCCTCATCCATCCCATCCTTATCCATCCCATACATTTCCATCCCCATCTTCATCCATCCCATCCTCATCCAGCTCAGTCTGATCTGTCCCATCCTCATCCACCTTCAGCCCTATCCTGCCCATCCTGATCCATCCCATCCTCATCCAGCTCAGCCTTATCCAGCTCAGCCTCATCCATCCATCCATCCATCCATCCATCCATCCATCCATCCATCCATCCATCCACCCATCATCCATCATCCATCCATCATCCATCCATCCATCCATCCATCATCCATCCATCATCCATCCATCCATCCATCCATCCATCCATCCATCCATCCATCCATCCATCCATCATCCATCCATCCATCCATCATCCATCCATCATCCATCATCCATCATCCATCCATCCATCCATCATCCATCCATCCATCATCCATCCATCCATCATCCATCATCCATCCATCCATCATCCATCCATCCATCCATCCATCCATCCATCCATCCATCCATCCATCCATCCATCCATCCATCCATCCATCCATCATCCATCCATCCATCATCCATCAATCATCCATCCATCCATCATCCATCATCCATCCATCCATCCATCCATCCATCATCCATCATCCATCATCCATCCATCCATCCATCATCCATCATCCATCCATCCATCCATCATCCATCCATCCATCCATCCATCCATCCATCCATCCATCCATCCATCCATCCATCATCCATCCATCATCCATCATCCATCATCCATCCATCCATCCATCATCCATCATCCATCATCCATCCATCCATCATCCATCCATCCATCATCCATCATCCATCCATCCATCCATCATCCATCATCCATCCATCCATCATCCATCCATCCATCCATCCATCCATCCATCCATCCATCCATCCATCCATCCATCCATCCATCCATCCATCATCCATCAATCATCCATCCATCCATCCATCCATCATCCATCATCCATCCATCCATCCATCCATCCATCCATCATCCATCATCCATCCATCATCCATCCATCCATCCATCCATCCATCCATCCATCATCCATCATCCATCCATCCATCCATCCCCGTCTTCATGCATCCCATCCTCATCCACCCCATCCTCATCCAGCTCAGCCTCATCTTTCCTCACAGGTCATGGATTTCTGCTGCCCCTCCCACCCCCCAGTGACAGCCAAATTTAATGGAATCCTGGAATGGTTTGGGTTGGGAGGGAACTAAAATCCCATCCAGTCCTCCAGGGACACCTCCCACTGTCCCAGGCTGCTCCAGCCCCAGTGTCCAACCTGGAACTGAACATTCCAGGGATCCAGGGGCAGCCACAGCTGCTCTGGCAATTCCATCCCAGCCCCTGCCAGGGAACAATTCCTAATTCCCAAGATCCCATCGAATCCTACTCTGTGTCCTGTCCCTCCCTGCCTTGTCCCCAGTCCCTCTACAGCTCTCCTGGATCCTTTTCCAGGAGAACATTCCCAGCTCTCCCAGCCTGGATCCACAGAAAAGCTTTGGAATGACAGGAATTCTCAAACAGAAGTGTGGGATGACATCACCTCTGGGGTGGGTGCACTGCTGCTTTATAGGTGAGAAATTCTCTTTTGCTGCTTTTCCATGGAGTCAGGAGGCTGATGGAATGGTGAGCAGGCAAATTCCAGAGCCTGCCTATTCCACAGTGGGAACACAAGTTCAGCAGTTCACCAATAGAGTTTAATTTTTTAATATTTTTTTCCTCAGGGTGACTTTTTTAATGTGCTAAAAATGTCTCGTCATGGTCAAACACAACCCAGGACCTTCCCTAAAATCCCACCCCCTCTCCTGGGGTGTTTGCCTCACCCAACTCTTTGGAGATCACAGAATGTGACTCATGTTTGCTATATCAACATTTTTGAATTTTATTTTTTTTTTTTAATTTCGGTTCATTTTTGGAGCTTGATGAGATGAGAATTTTTGTGGAAAAGGGCAGGGTCAAACACAGCTCATGCAAAAGCGAACCAGGGCATGTTCAGGATGGATATTTGGAAAAAATTTTGCCTGGAATGAGATGCTCAGGGAGGTGGTGGAGTCACCATCGAGGTGGGAAGGGACCTTCAGGATCATCCAGTCCCAACTCATTCCATCATCCCTGAAGGGAGGAGCTTTGCTGATGTCATCCCACATTCCTGTTTGAGAATTCCTGTCATTCCAAACCTGGGGACAAGGCAGGGAGGGACAGGACACAGGGAATGGCTTCCAGGGTAGGGTTTGATGGGATCTTGGGAATCAGGAATTGTTCCCTGGGATGGAATTCCCAGAGCAGCTGTGGCTGCCCCTGGATCCCTGCAATGTTCAGTTCCAGGTTGGACACTGGGGCTGGAGCAGCCTGGGACAGTGGGAGGTGTGAAACACTAATCTTAGAAAATTAAGATTTTACTTACCTTGCTGAAAAATAATTAAAAGTTAGAAGGGAGTAGTTATCTGAAACTTAAATAATTGATTGTCTGTTATTTCATGTTTGCTCAGCCGTGCTTACAATGGGAAAAGACAAAACTAGTGAGCTGATCCAAAGGAACACAGACAATGCACCCAGAAACCCATTCTCTGAAAAACTGGACTATCCCCAGAAATCATTTGTGTTGTCAGTGATAGAAAAGGTCAGGAGTTTAGGGTGAGGAAAACTCGCCTTACTTCCTCCTTTTAAAACCCCTCCCCACAAAAACAACCCCAGACTTATTTAAGAAGTCAATGAATGCTCAAGAGCTGTTCCAGCTAATTACCATAGGAAGTGGGGATGGGAGGGGCTGTTATTATGAATATGTATTTGTTCGAATCCTTTGCTAATAAACAGACTCTGTGATCACCTGTGATTTGGCAGTGTGTATTAGAGGATTACCTCACTGAATAAACACACACTTTGTAACTTTAAATTGTTAGAGAGTCTTTTGTCCGTCACAGTTGAGTGCTATATTAGACCAACACTCATATTTTGGTAAATCAGGTGTCCCTGCCATGGATCTGGCAGATCTTCAAGGTCCCTCCCAACCCAAAACACTCCATAATTCCAAGATGTTGCAGCACCACTCCAGTATCAGCCCTGATCCCACCAGGGGAATCCCATCCCAGGCTCACTGGTTCTGTTGGAAGGGAATTTTCTGCTCAGTTTTCCTCTTTTTTCCAGGACAATCCTCATTTCTGCCTTTCAAAATCCCAATTTTTTAAGTGGAATTTCACCCCTGCTCCTTTCTCTTTGCCTCCCATTTGGTTATAACAACACTGGAACCACTTGGCCACACATTTACCTTTGGGATTAAAGGGAATATCCTGCATTTATCCCAAATCAAGGATAACTCATGAAATCCTTTTGCCGTTGATTATTTTGATGCATTTTCTGCCCTTCCCTCAGCCATCAGAACCTCCAATTTCCTCCCAGGCTGAACTCTGGCCTCCTGCTGAGGAATCTCTGCAATTTTCCTTGGAAAAATTCCAAGCCTTGATTTTTTTTCCCATCCATCACCCTGCCCACAATTTGGAGCAATGATTTTTGGCCTATTTTTGCTACTTAGGGGCTGAATTCCTTCAGTTCTTCCACACTTTCATTCCACGTCTTTTTTGAGTAGGTTGGGAATTTTTACTGTGGAATTTTGGTGTAATTATGAAAGATTTTCTGTGGAGTATAAAAATTATCCCAGGCAATTTAAAGTGTTTTATTCCCTTCTCTTTCTTTTTTTTTTTTCGTGGGTACAGAGGCAATGGAAAAATTAATGGATTTCAAATATAATGGCCTTAATAACAACAAAAACAATAATAATAATAATAGAATAAAAAATATTCTATTTAAAGTTTTATTCTCTTCCTTTTTTTTTGATATGGGAGCAATGGAAAATTAATGGATTTAAAATATAATGACCCTTACAATAATAATAATAGTAATAATAGTAATAATAATAATAATAATAATAATCGTCATCATCATAATCATCATCATCATCAATACAATATTCTATTTAAAGTGTTTTATTCTCTTCCTTTTTTTTTTATATGGGGGCAATGGAAAAATTGGTGGATTTCAAATATAATGGCTAATAATAATAATAAAAAATATAAAATATTATACTTTAAGTATTTTATTTTCTTTTTTATATGGAGGCAACAGAAAAATTAATGGATTTCAAATATAATGTCACAAAAATAAAAATAAAAATAATAATAATAATGATAAACAATATTTCATTTAAATTGTTTTATCTCTTCCTTTTTTTTAGATATGGGGGCAATGGAACAATTAATGGATTTCAAATATAATGGCCCTTAAAAATAATAATGATAATAACAGTAACAATAATACAAATAAATAGTAGTAGTAATAGAATATAAAATATGAAAGAAAGCGATGTGAAAAATATTTCAGAATTACTACCAATATTTTTTTTTCCAAATGGGATGGGAACAGCACTTGAGGAGAGCAAGTTCTTCTTCCCTAAACCCCACAAAGTTGAGCAGCTTTTACACCAAACCCTAGCAGGGCTGAGAATCGAGGTTTAACTGGTTTAAACCCAGTTTACTGGTTTTAAACTGGTTTTAACCCCCTCTGGAATTTGGGAATTTTCCGTAACCGGGATTTGAAGCGTCCCCGAATTCGCCCCCGCAGGAAACGTCTGGGAGCAGGTGCTCAGTCCTGGCAGGGCTCTGTGGGATTCTGATCTCAGTGCCCAGTTATCATCCCAAACACGATTTCCCAGAAATTCCAAGTGAAGAAATCGAGGAGGGTGAAGTGATGGGAGTGACGGTGCTGAAATACTTTAAAAGGGATGAGAGTTGGGAAAAGCCAAAAAAACCCCAAGGGTTTTGTGCTGGGTTTGCTCCTCCTGCTTCCCAAATCACCTGGGAGGAGCCAGGGAGCAGATCTTGCATTTTAGAGGAAATTCCAACTAAATGGTTGCTTGAACATATTAAAAACAGCAGAATTCCTACTGAATAATCACTGCTGGATTAAAGTCTTGGGAATACTGCCAGGAATTACAGCAAATGCTGATTTAGTTTTATTTTTAAGTGTCATATTTTGGAGCTCCTAAGACTGGCAAAAAATAGGAGAAAATCCTACAAAATGGGAAAAAAATTTGCTGCTTGTGAGTTTGGAATTCAGTGATCCTGGAGGGTCCCACTCAACTCAGGATGTTCCATAATCCAGGTCACAAACTGCATTTTGTGTTTTACTTCCAAGGTTTGCTCTCTCTTCTCTCCCTGATCCTCCTGCCATTTGTTTTATGACCTCTTATTTATTCGATGCCTAAATCTCTGCTTTCAATTTCTGTTGGAAATAAAAGAGGGATAAACAGTCACATTTCCTAAAAGTGGAGTCAGCACCCCCCTTCCTGTGATTCCATAATTTATTAATATTAAAAATGTCAGAATTTTAGTGCTGGTCTGTACTGGGGAACCAATTCTGAGTTATGGAAGGGAACAATAGAGAGGGCTTTGTCTTTTGGAAAGAAGATTTCCAAAAATTTCTAAATATCCATATTTATGGTTCAGTTTTGTTTAGCTGAGCAGTATCATGGAATGATTTGGGTTGGGAGGGACCTTAAAGTTCATCGAGTCCTCCAGGGACACCTCCCACTGTCCCAGGCTGCTCCAGCCCCAGTGTCCAGCCTGGAACTGAACATTCCAGGGATCCAGGGGCAGCCACAGCTGCTCTGGGAATTTCATCCCAGCCCCTCCCAGGGATCAATTCCTAATTCCCAATATCCCATCAAATCCTGCTTTGAAGCCATTCCCTGTGTCTGTCCCTCCCTGCCTTGTCCCCAGTCCCTCTCCAGCTCTCCTGGATCCCTTCAGGCCCTGCCAGGGGCTCTGAGCTCTCCCTGGATCCTTTTCCAGGTGAACATTCCCAGCTCTCCCAGCCTGGATCCAGAGCAGAGGGGCTCCAGGCCTCAGAGCATCCTGGATTCATTCCAACAAGTCCATATTTTTATTTAATTGGGAGCCCCAGAGTGGAGATTGGGAATCACCTTCCCACCCTTCACTGTCCGGGAAGTCAAGGCAATGAGCTGGGCCTACAACTCTTGCTTTACAAAGCTGAATTGGGCAAAATTAAACCTCCCTTGCCTAAACCCTTTAAGTGCTTCCTACATCTTAACTTCACTGGAATATCCAGATGAAAACCACAATCCAAGGATTGTTTGGTTTTTTCAGGGACTGGGAATTGTGGAATCCCACGGAATTGTTGAAATCCATGAGGTTCTCCTGGGAACAGCTGGGAATGCCTCAGGCTCTGCTCTCCCTTTCCCCCATCAGTCCAACATCACCTCACAGATCTCCAAGGATCTCACTGTGGGGCTGATTCCCACCCTGGAGAACACCACAGGAGAATTTCAAGGCTTTTAAAAGTTCCCTTGTGACCCTACACCTAAAAAAGTCCAAACGTACCTATTTTAAACCAACTCCTGTGGCAGGAACATGGAATATTTCACTTTTCAGGGGCTGGTGATGGAGCTTGTGGGCACCTGCAGACACCCAGGAGCACAAAACCTTGTTTTAATCATTAATCCAGCCAAACTCAAGATGAAGTTGTCGTGTCCCAGCTTAAAGTGCTGAAAAGATCAAGGCATTTAATGAAGTGTAAAATCCATCCCACTGACAGCATGAGAAACGTCGCTCTCTCCAGGGAAAACTCCGTGCAGAAAATGTGGCTTTTTAATGAAAGTTCTTTGTGTCTGGTTCATATTCTGGGCCATGAGAACAGATTGGGGTTGTTGCTGTTGTTTTGGCACATTCACAGCCTGAAGGGCTGCACCACTTGATTTTTTTTTTTTCCCCTAACAACTTGAACTCCTTGGCAGCCAGCCCTGCTCCAGAGTGGATTACTCCTCTCTTATTTAATGGCATGGTTCATTAGCAGATCCAGTCTTGTAGTTGGGGAGGAGAACAGGAAAAATTGAAGAATTTCTGAGATGCTCCATGCTGAGTTCACAGCTCTGAGAACTCAGACCCAGCCTTGAGACACTCAGTTAATTACTCTCTGTCTCAGAGTGATTATTCCTGACCTGGTTTCCTCCTCATAGAGGTTAAACTTGGCCTAATTGTGGAGGCAGAATTTAAAAAATCCCAACCCTGAGAGAGCAAAGATCGACTGTGGGAGACTTTTCAAGCTCCATTTTAAGATGGAGTTGGCAAAGGGCACATAAACTTTAGGCTACCAGGGGAAAGGGCTGGAAAATCATTCTGGGAGGGGATGTTTGGGGTTTGGTCTGAAGGAGAGGAGGCTCAGGGGTGTTCTGAAGGTCTTTCCAACCCTGATGTTTCCATGATTCTGGGAAATGAGAGGTGTCTATGCTGAGAGAGAGCTTCCCCAAACAAAACAGCAAATTTCTAGAGCAATTCTCTTAAACTCAAGTTGTTCTGTGTGAAGATTCCTCCTCACTCTCATAAATCCCAGCTTTAGGACTGGTTTAGAACTTAAAAATAATCATCATCCTACTGCAGCATTCCTTCCTTTCCAGACAACTGTGCTGTGTGTTTTCCAGGCTTTCCCCATCTGCTGCAGGGCTCCTGTAATCCAGGTTTTCCTGAGAGCAAGTTGTCATCACACCCTGCAAGTACCAGTAAATCCCAGTTTGCTCAGACCCCACGAGTGGGCCAGGAACATTTAACATTTACACAGGAATATGAACTTCCAAGAGCAGGACACAATGTGCCTCTGGTGAGTAATAAAATCCAGAATTTCCTTGCTGCTGGATTTAAATAACCTCATTCTGTCACTCACTGGAGGATATCACCAGTTGCAAAACTCAGCTTTAAGGGAAAACCACGGGAGGAAAAGGGAACAGGTGATTTTTAGCTTTAGGCTGGAGCTGTGGAAACTATTGGAGGCATCCATCTGTATTTCTTTGCTCCTGAAAAAGTTTTTCCAAATTTAGCTTTCTGCAGATTGTTGGAGGGGAGGAATAAAGGTGTAGTTGTCTCTGAGTAAGATTCTGTTTGGTGGGAAGATTTACTCCATCTGAAGATTCAGTGTAGGGCAGAGCAATCCCTGAGGAGCAGCTGTTCCCAGAGCTCCTGGCAAGGTTTGTGATCTTCCTTGCTCAGTGATGGCCACAGGCAGCTGCCCCTCTTGGAAGGATTCTATTTTTACAGAATTCCAGGATCATCAAGGTGAGAAGAGCCTTTAAGGATCATCCAGTTCCACCCCAGCACCAACATTTGATTTATTTCCAAGCAGCTTGAACTCCTTGGCAGCCAGCCCTGCTCCAGAGTGGATTACTCCTCTCTTATTTAATGGCATGGTTCATTAGCAGATCCAGTCTTGTAGTTGGGGAGGAGAACAGGAAAAATTGAAGAATTTCTGAGATGCTCCATGCTGAGTTCACAGCTCTGAGAACTCAGACCCAGCCTTGAGACACTCAGTTAATTACTCTCTGTCTCAGAGTGATTATTCCTGACCTGGCTTCCTCCTTGTGGAGGAAGGAATCACCAGCATCACCCCAACCCTGTCCCCAAGGCCACATCCAGCCTGTCCTGAGCATCCCCCAGACAGTGACTGCAAACCTCCCTGGGCAGCTCATCCCAGCCCTGACCACTCTGCCAGGGACTTTTTCTGTCCCAATCTCCACCCTGAGCCTGCCCTGGTGCCATTTGAGGCCATTTCCTCTGCTCCTTTCCCTGCCCCTCCTGTCAGGGAGTTGTGCAGAGCCACAAGGTACCCCCTGAGCCTCCTTTTCTCCAGATTTTCTAGGAATCCAGCTTCCAGCTTGATGGACAGCTCAGATATTCCAGCTGCTCCACAAAACTTACAGATACAGCAGCTGAAAAGTTGAAGATGGATCCTGCTCTCTCCTGCAGCACTTTCTGCTTTAATGCATTCTGAATAAAACCTTCTCAGATGTCTGAAAAAGAAAATTCCTGCTTTAACTGATTCAGGGGGAAGTTAAAGATTTCCATGGTAACAAAATAAATAATGGATTAAAAAATGGGTCATGCTTTGCTGCAGCATCTCATGATAGCAGATTTTTTTTTTAAGTGCTAAACTGTGTTTTTTACTCAATGAAACTCCCCAGCCAAGGCTGACATTCATCAATCTGCAGTTTATTAGCCCTGATCCTCTTTCTGCATTTGTTTTAAATAAAATTGGGGCTGGTTTTTATTTACTGCAACTCCTGGCCTTCACTGGCAGGTGAAAGTGAGCAGCAGGAAAAGCTGTCAGGGGATTGCAGGGAATTTTCAGGGAATTCAGGCAGGGAATTGCACTGGGAATGTCCCAGGGTGATGCTGAACACAGGGAAGGGCAGCTGTGTTTGCTGGGGGTTCCATTTTCCCACCAACTTCCTTCCAGCAGTGAAATTCCCAAAACTCAAAGACCTGGAGAACCTTCCAGAGGACAACACAGAGTTCAACATTTATTTTCCTGAGGCAGGTGCAAGAGGGGAATCAAGATGAAGGCAAAAATTCCTGCAGGGTTTTCCTGAGCAGCTGAATTCTCCTCTGAGATGTAAAAGCTGCTGCTGAAAAAAGTAAAAAAAAATAAACAGAGGCTTAACCTTCCTGAATATATTTTTAAATTAACCCCTCAACTCCTGGGAATTCAATCCCTGGGATACACCTCACGTGAGGGCAGAGACAAGCACTCAAGGGAACAACCTCACTTTGAAAATCTTGGGAAAAACCCTCTTTGAAAATCTTGAACATTGAAAATCTTTATTTTCCCAGTTTTTCTGAAGCCCATGGAAAGGGAGAATCATCCCCAGCTTGGAGCTGAGCTCTCCCCACACTGATCCTCCTGAGCCTGTCACTCCTTGTTTCTGATTTTTAAATTCCCTGCTGGAATTTTGAGCCTGAGAAAGCTTCAGGTACATTTTTCCCCTGTATTTTTTTTTTATTTGGGCAATACCTGGAAGGCCTTGAATCCAATTTTCCTTTAAAAATCTGGTTTGGGAATAAAGTCTGAGGGGGGGGGAAAGTGAAGGAGGTGGAATAAGATCCCAATCCAGCTGCTGGGAGAGTCCTCACACATCTGGTGTCTCTTGTAGCTCCAGGGGAGCCGCAGGAAGGGTCTGAGCTCCTTTCCCAGTCCCTCCCTGGGTGAATGTCACCCACACCAAAGTGACATCTTTCTGCCACTCTCCAGCCTCCATTTATCCTCATTTTTTACCTGGAAATGTGTTCAGTATCCCTGAAAAATGGGAGATTTAACCCTTCCTCCAACAAGGTTTTAGCTCAGTGGTACAATCTGAACATCCAGCACAGGACTCAGATGTCCAGCGAGGGCAGGTGGGTTTTGGGTAAAGCCATGACAGGGATTTCCATAGATTTTTTTCCCTCTTGGATTATTTTTACTTTTGCAGCCATGCTCTGAGCTCTGCTTAGAAACCACATGGCTGGGATTAATGGATCCCTGTGCCAAGCCAAAAAACTGGGATCTGAGGCAGGATATATTCAAATATCTCCTAAAATATCTCCCAAAATATCTCCCTGGCATTCCTGGTACAAGATCCCAGCAAGGCACAGCTCCTCTTTTCCATCAAAAAGCCACAGAGCTGCATCCTCAGGTGTGTCCAGGAGCTGGGGGTGGCTCTGGAAGGAGCTGGAGGAAGGACATGAGGTTGATGCTCCTCAGGATGAAACTGAGAAAAGGAGGAGGAAATTCCATGGATTGTGCTCAGTTTGAAAGGAGTTAGAGGGAGTTAGAAGGAAGGCACAGCAGGGGCAGCCACAGAACAGAGAAATAAAGATTTAATTAATAAATAAATAAATAAATAAATATTTCATGTGTCCAGCTAGGGCACATTTTATGGTGGGACAGGCCCAAAGTCTTCCTGAACATGTCCAGACCAAAAAAATCCATCACTGCTTCAGCCAGTTGTGCTTCGCCCATCATCATCCTCTTTGGTTATTATTACACAAACTCCTTTTTTAAAAATCATGATTACAACAAAAAACATTTTCAGGATTTTTTTCCCTCTATTTTCCATTATCCCACCCAGAGTGGCTCCCTTTGATCCCATCCCAGTCCTCTCTGCTCTGGTTCTGTGGTCAGAGGTGGCCCTGAGTGCTCAGCACCAGCCAAATCCACTGAGAAATGTGAATTCTGTCCCCATGCAGCTTGGTGGAGCAGTGACCCTGATCTCCTGGCACACATTATCTGCTCATGGGCCAGCTTTAAACCAGCTGGGCAATCATCTTTATCTTCCCACAGCCCATCCTCCCTCCAGGAGATATCTCCTGTTCATGGCCACTGAGTCCCAGGGCATGGCTGATAAAATTCCACAATCCCACTGGGAGATGCTCCAGCCAGGGCAGGAGCCAAGCCTTTCCTACCCAGATCAAAACTGAGATTTGGGACACCAAGGCACCTTCTTTCCACTGGATTCCAGAGGAAACCAGACCTTTGCACACCATCCCTGGAGCTTCAGAGGAAACTGCACCTTCCACAGGAGCACTGCTCCAGCTGAACCACATCTGCCCCTGCAGGAGGATGCAGCCACCATGGAATGGGACTGCTGCCAGCACCCTGACTGCCTGACGGGTGTCAGCTTGGATTCTGACTCTGGCAGGGTTTGGGATTGTTCTGTGTAATGCTGCATTCTATTGTAATTTTCCTAGTAAAGAGCTGTTATTCCTAATTCCCATATCTTTGCCTGAGAGCTCCTTAATTTCAAAATGATAATAATAATTTGGAGTGAGGGGGTTTACATTCTCCATTTCAAAGGGAAGCTCCTGCCTTTATGGCAGATACATGTCCTTCAAACCAGGACACTGAGAAAGAGGAATGGGATCCTGGACAGGGAATTCTCCCCTCAATTCCCTCCAGCCACAGAGGTTTGCAAGATCTGATGTAAAAAACTGTCAAATGAAAAGTCAGCCCTGTTGTGTCAGATAACTCTGCAAGTGTAGGAAAAGGAAATTTGTTCAGACCACAATCCCTGTGGAAATGGAAGCCACAAAGATTTTTTGCCTTCCCTTCCCTCTCATCCTCACAGTTTTATCCTATCTTGTACAGCTGCTTCCCATTTTTCCCCCCTCCTGGTTCTCCTGAGGACCTGTCCATGACTGTGATGTTTTATGGAGAAGATCTGGATCCTTTCCAGGTCTGGATCCTGCTGGAGCACCTCCGCCCTCAGGCTCAGCATGGATCCCTGGTGATCCAAGGGATAAAGCATAGGATTCCCCATGGATGGCTGGAAACGCCTGTTTGATTTTCCTGCTACCATCAGACCACTCTCAAGCTTCTTTAGGACCAGAAATCCCCATTTTAGGATTTAGGGAATCCTACTAAAGCCTGGGTCAAGAAATTCAAGTTTCATCCTCCTGTTGATGAAGGGGTCCCTTGAAATTTTGGAGCTGGAGCTGACACAGAAGGGGCAGAGAAGGCAAAGGGCTTTGCAGGGCTCCTCTGGGAGCTGGAAGAGATTCCTGCACATCCAATTAGTGGGATGGAGAGCAGATTAAAATCAGATTATTGTCACTGTAGCTGAGCAGGAGCTCCATTGTGCTCAGGATGTTGCTCAGATGTGAGTCAAGGTGGCCTTCACCTCCCCAGAAGCGATTCAGGGAAGCACCTGCTCCATCAACATGTTCAGCCTGCAAATATTCATATCATTTTTGAAAGGATTATTAAATGAATAAATACAATTCTCTTTATCCATTATTCTTCCTTTTCTTTCCTTTCCCCCTCGCCCCTTGCTTGTGGTGTGGCTTTGAATCCATACTGGAAATTTGGAATTTCCTTAAGCAAAATGCTCAGGGTCATTTGCATGGTGACCATGCAAATACCTGATCAAACAACCTACTTTTCAACAAGGCTTTTCTTCTCTGGTGGTGAAGTTCTGACCTTTGTTGGAATTGGACTCGTTGGGCAGAGAAAGAGGCTGGAAAAATCCTTTCCATACACAAAGCACAGCAGCAGGAGCAGCAACAACAAAAGGCAGGATAAGAACTCACCCAAGGGAAGCTTTTCCAAAGGTGATGGAGCCAAGGGATGGATGGAGTCAAAGCTTTCGGTGGAACAGGGAGCCAAGCAGGATGGGTTGGAACCCTGGAAACTGGGAATTTCAGACTTTCTGTGCTACCAGGCACTCACCCCCAGGAGAACACTGCATTTGACCTGAGGCTGTGGAGAAGCTTCCAAAAACGGAATGATAGAACTGGGATCATGGGTGTGTAGTTTGAATAGAAGTGTGTGATATCACAGGGTGGGAAATTTAGAGTTTAAGATTTTAGAATATAGCAACATATAGAAAGCAAGATGGAGGTTTTAGGGTGGAGGTTTGTCCTTCTTCTTCGTCTTCTTCTTCATGGGTTTGGGTGGTATTTTGTAATTGGATAGAAAAATCCACATTGTGGATAGTGGGTGTTTGGTTATTGGTTAAAAGTAAAAATAATTTAGGTGTTAGTTCTTAATTGGACAATTTACCCTTAAAAGGCCTTGTAGAGAGAGAAAGATATGACTCAATTTTTACTTTGTTAACTTTCAGTGCTGTAGAATTCATAGTTTGTAATATAGATAAGAGTTTATAAACATCTGAGTCCAAACAAGAAATATCATCTTGAGCTTTAATCCCAACCCTGGCAAAAAGAAGATAAAACGTGACAGGATGGGTACAGCCACTGCAGAATCCTGCCAGACTTCCCAGGCAGCCTTGGTAAAGCAATTTCCTCTCTTTTTGCCTCCATTCCCTCAGGCAAAATGTGGGTGGGTGCTTCCTTCTTCTAATCCTGTCATTTATTCCTTGTCCTGGGATGGCACCAGGTGGCACCTGAGGCTCCTGCTGTTGTCCAAGCAAAGGAGATTGAAGAAAAGCTGGAGTGGGACATGAACCCTGAAAATGAAGCTGGAAAAATTAATTTGTGCTGCAAATTGCTCCAGTTCTTTCCATGGAATCATGGAATGGTTTGGAGTGACTTAAAAATCACCCAGTTCCACCCCGCCCATGGGCAGGGACACCTTCCACTACCCCAGGGCACTCCAAGACCCTTCCAACCTGGCCTTGGGCACTTCCAGGGATGAAGCAGTCACAGCCCTGGGGATCTTTAGATGACCTGTGGGGTCCTTTCCAACCCAAACATAATTCTCTGTACAAAAGGTCTGATCCCAGAGATTTGGATCAATTAACATGGATCGATTGGCACAGCACAATAACATTTTCTCCTTCTCATTCACTTTTAATCATTCTTGGAGAAGCTGGGCAGGGAGCAGGACAGGATATCCACACAGGAATGTGTATTTCTTCACACACAGGAATATTCCTAGTTGCACCTTTTTGATGCACAGAACAGACCATTTCTGGGCATTTCTCCATATTTAAAAATACATCCTGGCAATCCTAGGGAATAATACCCAGACACTTCCACTTTGGCCCGACAGCCTCCTTTCCTCTCAGATTTTGGATGGCTCCCTGTAACAATGTGCTAAGCTGAGCCTGGGGCTTGCCAAAGACAAGCTCCTCACCAGGGTGCCCTCCAGCCCCACGAAGGCTGGATCTGCTGAACTCTTGGAGGAAGCAAATTCCAGAGGCAAGAGTTCACCCTTGGAGCAGGCACAGGGATGGAATACTCCTCTGCTGCAGGGATTTCAGATTTGTGGTGTCTGGCCGCTGTTTAGAAGCGATAAAATTGTGTTTGGTATAAGATTAGCTTCCTTTTTAAATGTAAATATCCTTCAGGTTGGAAAACAGATCTTCCAAAGGCAAAATATGGAATGAGAAGGTTGCCCAGAGTTTGTGGATAATGGGAACCAAAACCTCATGAAAGGAACAAGCTGCCCATCCTGTAATCCCTCTGCAGAGACTTTATATTTGAGGGAATACCCTCACTCAGAGGGTTGTATTTGAGGAATCTAAGAGTAGGACAGAGAGGAGGGAGAAAGAAGAAGAAAGAAGAAGAGAAAGAGGAAGAAAGAAGAAATGCAACCACAGTCAAAAAAGCCAAGAACATAAAGATTATTTTAATAGAAGTGATACTGACAGAAAAATATACTCATTTTCCCCTTAGGGCAGAGCCATGTCTGCCTCATGGCACCATGACACGTGGGCAGAGACATCTCCCACTGTCCCAGGTGGCTCCAAGTCCCAATGTCCAACCTGGCCTTGGGCACTGCCAGGGATCCAGGGGCAGCCACAGCTGCTCTGGGAATTCCATCCCAGTCCCTCCCAGGGAACAATTCCTTCTGAAAAACCCTCAGAGCTGATTCCCTGGAGCCAGGCTGGGTATGATTCGCATAAGCTCTGGGGCAGCTCTGATGGCCCGACTGCGCGAACAGGGTGAAAAAAATACACAGAGATAGAATACTAATAGAAA